>OZ026551.1:2046517-2054017 GCA_964020155.1 Chondrilla cf. caribensis | reverse complement strand
GTAGACATGTAAAGCTATTACTCATGAAGTTTTTCGGACGTTTCACAACTTGCTATATAGCTCTTGTCTGGTAATTGATCAATTTCGAACCCTAACAAAAATACGTGCTACAAATCGATGAAATACGTCTTTCAAGTGAATTTCATGGACAGCACTATGATGATAAAGAGCTGCAAAACGGTATTTGTTTCACGTCTGTAGCTCCAGCAAACAGGGAGATATGAGTTTCCGGAATAGGTTTGTCCAGAAATCGATAGGTTACTCTATTTAGAAAAGAAAACACAGACATAGGATTACGCATAAGAATTAGGTATAATATGTGAAATCTGCAAAAAGCATCATTACAGTAAATCATAGATGTAACATGTATTTATCAAAGTGTAATAATTAAAAGCAGGTAAGTAACATCGATATCACTACTGTTGGCCTTATTTCTTTCAGCTTGTATGTGAGTAAGATTAACTGTGAAGCATATCTTCTTAATTTAATTTATATTATCTTCTGTATATACCAGCTACATGCACCTATAAAGCAGCTACTACATAGCTTAAACAGTGTACTAGCTACTTAGAGTTACAATTAGGGTTGTCCAAGTGGGTATAATATTTATAGTGAAACTGTTGGAATTACAGTGAATCATCAGGACAAACTGAAACAGTTACAGTTATCCTGTTATCCAATTAATCTAATATATTTAATTGCAGAATCATCCTCATTAATTCCATATAGTTTTACACAGTATCATTGAAATGATCATTAGGGAGAATTATTATGATATTGATTATAATAGTGGCAAACATTAACAAAAAAGTGAATGTGAACATATGACAGTACAAATCACTGCTGATATTATTGAATTCCCTGTGTGAGTGTGTTACACTATATAGATTGTTTTCATTGACTCTAGTAGTATCTGTAATTTAATGTGTATCTAATACCAGTTTGTATGCATATTCAACTACTGTTTCAGTAACATTCATTGACAAGTGGTCAATTCGATATTTGCCTCTTGGGACCTCTTAAATTTTGAGGGTTATATAATATTATAGTCTCTCCCATGCACTTATTGGAGGTTTCTTATACTGCAACCTCATCAGATAAGGTTACTTTTTCATGAGTCCAGGAATCCCAGGTGGAAGGATGTTGTAGTCTCGTTTCTCTCGATAACTTTCATCAGATGAGGTTACCTTTTCATGAGTTCCCGGTGGAAGACGAATCCCAGGTGGAAGGATGTTGTAGTCTCGTTTCTCTCGATAACTTTCATCAGATGAGGTTACCTTTTCATGAGTTCCCGGTGGAAGAGGAATCCCAGGTGGAAGGATGTTGTAGTCACGTTTCTCTCGATAACTTTCATCAGATGAGGTTACCTTTTCATGAGTTCCCGGTGGAAGACGAATCCCAGGTGGAAGGATGTTGTAGTCTCGTTTCTCTCGATAACTTTCATCAGATGAGGTTACCTTTTCATGAGTCCCCGGTGGAAGACGATTCCCAGGTGGAAGGATGTTGTAGTCTCGTTTCTCTCGATAACTTTCATCAGGTGAGGTTACCTTTTCATGAGTCCCCAGTGGAAGACGATTCCCAGGTGGAAGGATGTTGTAGTCTCGTTTCTCTCGATAACTTTCATCAGATAAGGTTACCTTTTCATGAGTCCCCTGTGGAGGATGAATCCCAGGTGGAAGGATATTGTAGTCTCGTTTCTCCCCTTTTCTTTCATCAGATGAGGTTACTTTGTTGACGGTACGTGCTTCTGAAGTCAGGAAGCATACTACGACTACTGCTATTCCACAGATTCTGAACAAGATGTGCGGCATAGTTCAATACTTGGAAACCTTCTTTTACCAAAAATTAAAGGCTTTACTTTTATACAGAAGGATAACTTCCTCAAAATCACTTAAAAGTCAAAGAAAGTGATTGAGGCCATAAAAATACTATAAACAGAAAACACCAAGCGAAGTTTACATTCCGTTCCGTCAAGATGTGTTTTTAGGGGCTTCCGGTATGTAAAGCTCGATAGATAATATCTATTATATTATATTATATTACATACATATATATATATAATAATTATATATCAATCAATCAATCAATCAATATTATTAAAGTGCACCACACCATGAGGTGCTAGGACACGGATAGGTCCAATGTAGCACTACACAAGATACAATGACAATTGGGTTATCATACATAAGAAACAATAAATATAATAATATTATTACTAAGAAATAGGTTATGAACATTACATCTTGAAACGGGCATACCACATAGAGCTAATACATCGTCTAATACAGTTGTTTGAACAAGCAATAGATAGAATAACTGCCGTCCGTTGCTCCAGAGTTGCCCTTTCGGGTAGGTCTTTCAATGCTTGTGCTGTAAACAGCGGCTGTCTGATGTGGTCCCAGGCAGGACATTGCAGCAGCCAGTGGCAAACATCTTCTATCTCCCCACTCTGACACTCTTTGCATATTCTCTCCTCTCTTTTCACCCCTCTCCATCTCCCAACTTCAACCTGGAATGCCGCTGTTCCTCCTCTCAACTTCATCAACATCGACCTCTCTCTTTTCTTTTTCACTAATGCACATCTCGATTCCAGCTTCAGGTCAGCAATCTCTTTGAGTATCCTCAGTTTGGGTTTCTCCTCCATGTCTTTATTCATCACTGATGTAACATTCCTCCACGAAACACTCACCAACATCTCCTCACAGCATCCACTTCCATACCACTCCACCCGAAGTCATCATGCAGCACACCTAGCCATGTTCTTCACCCAACCCCCCTTGCCACACTCCACAGCCTGACTAACTATCTTCTTCAATAACCTCCCCTCATACTCCTTAGCACTCAACACCTTCAGCCAGAACCGGACACACCGCATCTTTGCCTCCCACACCAATGGCAACATCTGCATCTCAAACCATAAGGAAGTCTTGGGGTGAAGTGTGCCAACTCCAAAAAACATACGGAGGGCACGTAGCTGGACCTTCTCAATAGCTTCCAAGTGTCTGCTGCACCCCATATTTCTGCTCCATACATCAAGGTAGACTCCACCAGCGACCCCATCAACTTTCGAGCAATCCCAACTGTCATATCACCAATCTCCTCCCGGCACCTAGAAAAACAAGCCCCCAGTGCTCTTCTCCCCGCCTGTGCCCTATCCTCTATCATTTCCTTCAGATCTAGGTGCTCATCAATGACACAGCCCAAGTATTTGTAGGAAGTAACCATAGGGATAGTCTTGCCATCTATGTCATATGTTACATCACACCTTTTCACCTTCTTATTTCGGACATGCATAACTCCAGACTTGGCCACATTGATTTGAACTCCCCACTCCTTACACCACTCTATCAACACATCCAAACTCCTTCTCAACCCTGATTCATCTGAAGCTAGTAAGCATGTGTCATCAGCAAACAACAGACCAGGGACAACCTCATCACTAGTACTACACACTACCCCGCACTTCTCCTCTTTCAGCTTCTTCACCACTCCGTTGATATATAACGAAAACAGTAAAGGCGACAGCACACATCCTTGCCGCAACCCAGCATTGACCTTAAAATCATCACTAATCTGCCCATCTACCTTCACCTTACACACACTTCCTTCATACAAAGCCTGTAGAAACCTTAAATATATATATATATATATATATATATTATATTATATGTAATAGTGTGTGTGGCATCGAATTCCGAACGGTCGATCTCGGCGATGGAGGTAGCGACAACCTTCAAATTTACACCATCGGGCAAGCACACAAATTGAACTAGGTAGACCATGTTAGGGATGCACAGGCCGCTTCTCACATAAGTTATTTCTAGAACAAAAAACTTCCGAAATAGTATTATTCCCGACGGAGGTCATGTATTCCGGACAGTGGCTGGTACGCATGAAAGAGAAGGTTCCTGTCATCTTTTGCCACACCCTATATTAGGGGTGACAATGAAAAAATCGAAGGTGGCCAATGTCGTCCAAACTTGATCAAAGATTTCATTTGGCTAGCTCTGTCTAACGGTACATTCTGTTTTCAATTCCGCGAAGTTATGGCTCAAAAACTGCCATTATCTCCGTTAATTTTCGGTTATTGTTCTAGCACAGATCAGCGACGAAACTGACTCCTCTCGAAACTTGTCCATTACGAGAATAGTTTGATATCTACTAATCCTTGGCAGGAATAGTCGGAAAGAGAGTGATCTGTTGGAGTAGCAGTCCACTTTCTGCACCTTCGTCGCCAACCGTTCGTATATCCAACGTCACTGCAACCGATTGTGAGCTCCGATGAAAACACTCCTAACACATGGAGATGCCTCCCATATCAAACTACCCATGAACTTACTATGAGAAGCTGGAGACATTTTAAACCACATGAACAGCAGGCATATTAGTATGAGAAGTGTACACAGTATCGGATTAAACCTATATCAAAGAGAGTTATCTTTAGAGTCATCTTGAATCACTTTGTAGGGTGTAGCGATACATGCATTATGATACCATAGATCAAGAAATGCTCAAACATGAACGAATCACAATATTATTATATCCCTCGACCCGGCAACATTTTAGCAGGTTGCGCAATTAAACGGTACACGTGCAAGTTCGGTGCTAAATTCGAAATTGTATAGCTACGTCCGAATTGGGGAACAGATAGAAGGCCTTATACTTGGCTCGAAAACAGCAGCGAATTAAGGATTTTCGGAGAATATTAAGAAGAATGCTGTCTTCGTTTTAAAGAAAGAAAGCCAATTATAGCTACCTACTTAAGGCTCCTTTTCAAAAATCTTTTCTAGGCGGAAGTGTGTCCAACTTATGAATGGAGCTTGTTCCATTCTTAAGAGGGTTCTCGCTAAGTTTATTCATCTTGAAAGCGAATATGTGATAAGTACTTAGTCGATAGAAATACATTTCGGACACGTTTTGGATCAAATCAGGTAAGCTCATTTGCCGTGTCTCTTTTGTGTAGTTTTCTATACAATGCCATATAATTCGTATGTTTACTGTAGTGTGCCTATTGTGTGCCTGATTGTGTGTGTGTGTGTGTGTGTGTGTGTGTGTGTGTGTGTGTGTGTGTGTGTGTGTGTGTGTGTGTGTGTGTGTGTGTGTGTGTGTGTGTGTGTGTGTGTGTGTGTGTGTGTGTGTGTGTTTGAAATTCATCAGTTGTTGCCTTTCTTTAATGTTAGTTAGAAGCTAGGAGGAAACATTCCTCCATATACTGTGTTGATTATGCTACTGTAACAAATGATATTCTGAATCAGTGTATTTGTGTAATTATTCAGGAGTATGAAAGATTGTAACAACTGCTGATGAACAGGAGAGTCACAGTACAGTTCATTGTGGGATCGATGTAATATCTACTATATATGAAGGCAAGTTGGTTAACACTATTCATGCATGCACAGTGATATGATTGCAGCTGCTAAGTTATATTGGATTCCCACCAGTAGTGTCCTTTCAACCTTATCGTTTAGATCATGGGTGCTCCTAATTTGTTGTTACACATTTCTATGGGGTGTTTGGATTGTTCGATCCGTATGTGTCCAGTGTTACACATACACTTTTGGTGGGATTCTAATTTGTATGGGTACTACTGTAACATTATTTACAACTTAATCTATAATTCAGTGTCTTATGTGTTCAGTAATACAATACAGTTCTAATGAGAAGAAAAATGTATGAGTATTACTGTAACATTCCTCTTCATCTATATTTCATTGTTTTATGTGTGATATATTACATATAGGTGTGTAAGACAGGCTAGGTGGAAGAATATGATCTTGGTGTACCAAGAAGGAGTTGTCAGTTACAAATGAGCAATACCTGCTGGAATGAAATAGTTGGTACTACATTAAATAACTATATCCTGCTCTAAGCAAGCCTTTTCACTGTTATACATGTGTACACTATACATACGGTATTACCTTGATCACACTATACATCCTGTTTGAGTGTTCATAATGTAGCACATAGTACTGCTATATACTTTGACATGTACAGTAATAGTAAAATGCATAAATTAGTGAGATTTATAATATGATTATACTATTAATAATAGAGGCAAGCATAACTTGAAAGGGAATGTCACGCTTTCGGCTTGAGGTTGTAGTCTTGCTTAAGTCAACTATTTTCATCAGATCTAGATAAGGTTACTTTTTCATGATTTCATCATGGCGGAGGTGGGGAGGTTGTAGTGTCGCTTTTCTATCTTGATTATTTTCACTGGATAACGTTACCTTTTCATGAGTCCCCAGTGAAGGTTCAAGGTTCAGAAGAACCTTCACTGAAGATATTACTTTCGGTGATGCTTCAGCGTGCGAATTGTAGACCAATTTCTATTTCTCGGCGTTTTGAAATCGGCCATCGTTCTTCGCACAATATAAACATACTGGTTGTGAACAAAGTTCATTACTTCGCTATGACATAAGGAGAAACCCTATAATAGGTTGAATGAAATTGAAGAATTCCGAAATAGAATTTTTAGATATACTTTTCATTATTTTTGTGCCAGCCGTCTTTGGTTGATCAAGGATCCTGAGGCCATCAGAGACCGAAAACTGCGTAGCTTTAGTTGCGTATCTCTCGCCATTTAGCCAGTTATCATAAAATTATCTGTACCTTATCTTGTACCACACGCTGACCTACTTTCATCAATGTGCACGAATAATGACTTATTGGCATTGTGTATAATCGATCGACAATTTTTGTCCAAAGACTGAGTTGCACCTGGGCCTAAATTGTGTATTTTATTCCTAGGTGATCTCAATTTGACTCCCCTATGCGACCGAAAGCAGTTAATTTTTCTAAACAACTGGGTATAATAAATTCATTGTTGCAGTTAGGCATAGGCCCATGGAACTACCTTTCCTAACATTCCAACTCCTTGGATTCACTTCAAGGTCCTCAGAAGACAATGAACCCATTCTGACATACAGTTCGTTTTGGGATGTAATAATAATTATCTCTAATGAACACAGGGTGTTCAACACCATTCACGCATGCATTATGCTAGTAATACGGTAACCCTTGCAGTTGCTTAAAGTTAATACATAGAAAACCCTCTAGCAGTATCCTTTCATCTTATTGCTTAGATTTTGGGGATGCTCCTAAATAAATTTGTTTTTGCACTGACATTTCTATGGGGTGTTTTTTCAATTTAATACATATTTCAGTGTCTGAGAATTTTGCTCAGTTGCAGTTTGACAAAAGTTCTATTATTATACTTGTAGCATCACCAATGTAGATCACTATTGAATTTGAATTGATGTGCTCTGAATCCGTTGAAACTATCACTGCGACAGCCATGATTATATACGAGCATGAAGAGCGTGCATGTGCGGAGTAGCTAATACGTTGTTAGACGGAGTGAGGGAATGTTGTCAAAAAGGTGACGTCGTATGGTTGCAGTTACTAAGTTACATAGGAAACCCTCTAGCAGTGTCCTTTCATCTTATTGCTTTGATCTTGTGGGGCTCCTAATTTGTTGCACATTTCTATGGGGTGTTC
>OZ026551.1:1991517-2044017 GCA_964020155.1 Chondrilla cf. caribensis | reverse complement strand
GTTACATAGGAAACCCTCTAGATCTATCAGACTGAGTGTCCTTTAATCTTAGTGCTTAGATCTTGTGGGGCTCCTAATTTGTTGTTGCACATTTCTCACAGCTTTTGACACCTTTATTCCATCGGCATGCGTCCACTGTTACACATGTTTTTTTGGGATTCTATAAATTGTATGGGTACTGAGTTGTTTTTTCAATTTCTTGCATATTTCAGTGTCTGAGTGTTTTTGCTCAGTTGCCGTCTGATTTCAAACGCACTATTATTATACATGTAGCATCACCTATGCAAATGACTATTTGTGTTCAGATGGTGTGCCCCAAACACACACATACAACCAACGCACACACAGACACACGGAAGCACACGTACGTTCATCTTACATGCACAGGAATATACATTTACTGTGTAGGAAAAGTAATGTAAGAATGAGGCGTGTGTGTGTGTTTGTGTGTGTGTGTGTGTGTGTGTGTGTGTGTGCGTGAGTTTGTGTGTGTGTGTGTGTGTGTGTGTGTGTGTGTGTGTGTGTGTGTGTGTGTGTGTGTGTGTGCATGTGTGTGCATGTGTGTGTGTGCATGTGTGTGCATGTGTGTGTGTGTATGTGTGTTTGTGTGTGTGTGTGTGTGTGTGTGTGTGTGTGTGTGTGTGTGTGTGTGTGTGTGTGTGTGTGTGTGTGTGTGTGTGTGTGCGTATGCTGTTTGTGTGTGTGCTTGTGTGGTGTGTGTGTGTATGTGTGTGTGCGTGCATGTGCGCATGCATTCATGTATGTATGTGCCTCACTAATTGCAACTGGCCTACATTCATGATTAAGCTATTAAATTCACACAGTTGAACAAATTTGAAGGGCAAGTTTGAATCGATTATCAATTAGGATTTTGAATGGATTAACCTTTGATTAACATCCCCACTTCAGGGTCCCCAGTAGACATTGAACCCATTCTGACGTACAGTTCATTTTTAGATGTAATATCTACTTTGAACACAGTGTGGTTAACACCATTCATGCATACATAGTATGGTTGCAGTTGCTAAGTTACATAGGAAACCCTCTAGATCTACCAGTGTCCTTTAATCTTAGTGCTTAGATCTTGTGGGGCTCCTAATTTGTTGTTGCACATTTCTCACAGCTTTTGTCACCTTTATTCCATCGGCATGCGTCCACTGTTACACATGTTCTTTTGGGATTCTATAAATTGTATGGGTACTGAGTTGTTTTTTCAATTTCTTGCATATTTCAGTGTCTGAGTGTTTTTGCTCAGTTGCCGTCTGATTTCAAACGCACTATTATTATACATGTAGCATCACCTATGCAAATGACTATTTGTGTTCAGATGGTGTGCCCCAAACACACATATACAACCAACGCACACACAGACACACGGAAGCACACGTACATTCATCTTACATGCACAGGAATATACATTTACTGTGTAGGAAAAGTAATGTAAGAATGAGGTGTGTGTGTGTGTGTGTGTGTATGTGTGTGCGTGCGTTTGTGTGTGTGTGTGTGTGTGTGTGTGTGTGTGTGTGTGTGTGTGTGTTTGTGTGTGTGTGTGTGTGTGTGTGTGTGTGTGGTGTGTGTGCGTGTGTGTGTAATTTGTGTGTGTGCGTGCGTTTGTGTGTGTGTGTGTGTGTGTGTGTGTGTGTGTGTGTGTGTGTGTGTGTGTGTTTGTGTGTGTGTGTGTGTGTGTGTGTGTGTGGTGTGTGTGCGTGTGTGTGTAATTTGTGTGTGTGTTTGTATGTGTAGGTGTGTTTGTGCGTTTGGGTGCATGCTTGCGTGAGTGTATGCATGTGTGCATGTGTGTGCCTTGCTAATTACAACTGGCCTGCATGCACGATTAAGCTAATAAATACACACATTGGAACAGAGTTGAAAGGCAATTTTGAATAGATTATCAATTCGATTTTGAATGGATTAACCTTTGATTAACATCCCCACTTCAGGGTCCCCAGTAGACATTGAACCCATTCTGAGGTACAGTTCATTTTTAGATGTAATATCTACTATGAACACAGTGGGGTTAACACCATTCATGCATGCATAGTATGGTTGCAGTTGCTAAGTTACATAGGAAACCTCTAGATCTATCAGTGTCCTCTAATCTTAGTGCTTAGATCTTGTGGAGCTCCTAATTTGTTGTTGCACATTTCTCACAGCTTTTGACACCTTTATTCCATCGGCATGCGTCCACTGTTACACATGTTCTTTTGGGATTCTATAAATTGTATGGGTACTGAGTTGTTTTTTCAATTTCATGCATATTTCAGTGTCTGAGTGTTTTTGCTCAGTTGCCGTCTGATTTCAAACGCACTATTATTATACATGTAGCATCACCTATGCAAATGACTATTTGTGTTCAGATGGTGTGCCCCAAACACACACATACAACCAACGCACACACAGACACACGGAAGCACACGTACGTTCATCTTACATGCACAGGAATATAGATTTACTGTGTAGGAAAAGTAATGTAAGAATGAGGTGTGTGTGTGTGTGTGTGTGTGTGTGTGTGTGTGTGTGTGCATGTGTGTGTGTATGTGTGTTTGTGTGTGTGTGTGCGTGTGTGTGTGTACGTGTGCTATTTGTGTGTGTGCTTGTGTGGTGTGTGTGCGTGTGTGTGTGTGTGTGTGTGTGTGTGTGTGTGTGTGTGTGTGTGTGTGTGTGTGTGTGTGTGCATGCGTGCATGTGCGCATGCATTCATGCATGTATGTGCCTCACTAATTGCAACTGGCCTACATTCATGATTAAGCTATTAAATTCACACAGTTGAACAAATTTGAAGGGCAAGTTTGAATTGATTATCAATTAGGATTTTGAATAAATTAACCTTTGATTAACATCCCCACTTCAGGGTCCCCAGTAGCCATTGAACCCATTCTGACGTACAGTTCATTTTTAGATGTAACATCTACTATGAACACAGTGTGGTTAACACCATTCATGCATACATATAAATAATATGGTTGCAGTTGTTAAGTTACATAGGAAACCCTCTAGATCTATCAGTGTCCTTTAATCTTAGTGCTTAGATCTTGTGGGGCTCCTAATTTGTTGTTGCACATTTCTAAGGGATTTTCTCACAGCTATTGTCACCTTTATTCTATCGGCATTTGTGTCCACTGTTACACATGTTCTTTTGGTGAGATTCTATGATCTGTATGGGTACGTTGTTATTTCAATTTCATCCATATTTCAGTGTCTGAGTGATTTTGCTTATTACCGTCAGATTTCAAACGTACTATTATTATACTTGTATCCTGGTTGAGAGGAGGATCAAAGAGAAATCTGTGCGTACATAAGCCATGTAGCACAGGTCAGTGATACAGCACAGGTCACCGGACAGGTTTCATTGTTAGAGATAATTGCGTGAGAACAAGGCAGGAAATTAGTAAACACATTTCTATTGCATATATAAAATGTTGTATTGAACTATGCGCATATTTGCTGTATAAATAGTCTATCATTCACCACGCCAGGATATAACTATTACATGTAGCATCACCAATGAAGATCACTCTTTGTGTCTAGATGGTGTGACCCTAACTGATTTTGATATCTGCTATATCACTGTAGTTTATGAAACTCTTACCAAATAAGGTGTTGATTTGTGATATGGTTTGAGTGTACTCATGATAACAATAACAATTTATTTGAAGTATGCTTTACCTTTGCATACATTGTTTAATTACATGTACATACATACTGTACCTTTGCGCAAATGACATTGTTTATCACACATACATACAGTTCATAGTGGATGCAGATTCAAGTGAATTTTTGGATGGTCGCAGTAACTTATTACTAATTTTAGTTGCTATGTGTGATCCTGACACTCCATCTCC
Organism: Chondrilla cf. caribensis; assembly: GCA_964020155.1. Classification (NCBI taxonomy): domain Eukaryota; kingdom Metazoa; phylum Porifera; class Demospongiae; order Chondrillida; family Chondrillidae; genus Chondrilla; species Chondrilla cf. caribensis. The sequence goes on along the minus strand of OZ026551.1, from coordinate 2,040,175 downwards.
CCGCACGCACGCATACATGCACGCACATACACACCGAAACACACACATGCACAGTCATATTACATGCAAGGGAATGTATATTTTGTGTGTGAGAAATTTGTGCGAATGAGGTGTATGTTAGTATATATATGTGTGTGTGTGTGTGTGTGTGTGTGTGTGTGTGTGTGTGTGTGTGTGTGTGTGTGTGTGTTTGTGTGTGTGTGTGTGTGTTTGTGTGTGTGTGTGTGTGTGCGTGTGAGTGTGTGTGTGTGTGTGTGTGTGTGTGTGTGTGTGTGTGTGTGTGTGTGTGTATGTGTGTGTGAGTGTGAGTGTGAGTGTGTGTGTGTGTGTTGTGTGTGTGTGTTGTGTGTGTGTACATGTGATGTGTGTGTATGTTTGTTTTGAATCGATTTTACTCACATACGTACATACCTCTTAGATTTGTACTGTACTTAAGCTGATAAAAAGAATCTATTATATGGTTGTGTAAACTACACATTAAATATTATGCAATGAATGTCAATTGAAATGAAAACAGAAGTTAATTAAGCACAAAATATGTAATGATAATAATATCAAAGAAGGTGTCTACTCATATTTTTAGTACTCTGTCCATTTCCCCACTGGCAACATGCTCACCAACAGGACTCAAGTCAACTTCAATCACCTCCAATTGCACAGAACATAATATTATAATACGACAGTATAAGCAACAACAATACTAATTGTATCATGCTTATTACATATCGAATTGTCTGCCCTATGAATGTAATAACCTCTACATCACACCTTCATCTAATTATGCCACTTCCTCTGGTGGAGCAAAACTTCAAATCATAATGGGAAAAATGGCATATAAAGAGGGTTGGATTCTCAAAGGACTGACATGAAATTAACAACCTGGAAAGTTAACCTTTAATCAAGGTTGGAACAACCATCTATATAGAAACTTTTACAACCTCACAGTCAACTTCTATGTCCTTACTATATGCTCATATACCAGTTTGTACAACCTTGTAGTAATCGTCTGCAAGCTTACTACTTTATAGGCTCGTACAAACATGTACAAGATTGTACCAAGGCGGGGACAATATTGTGATTGATATGGGAGTTTTCTAAAAACACCAAACCACTTAAGGCACTCCGTTAATGCTGCTTAGGATATTAGGAGAGACTAATGAATATTGCATATGAACTGAAGGCAGAGATTGCAATCAAATGAACAGAGAATCTGAGAATTATAGTAGGATGTAGGCAGGAGTCATTGAAATATATCACTTGATACAATAATTAACCTAGCTTATTTTGAACTCCTGTGGACAATAGGCTCACTTAACGCCCGATGACGTCATACATCAAAGAGACCGGTATGCCGGTATACAGGTTACCAGCACTGCAGTAACTTGCAAGCGCCCCCTAAAAACTAGCAACGCAATGCACAATTATCACATCAATCATAGATACTATGTATCTATGCATCAATCAACACTTTGGAAGACCATTGTCAATCAATCAATAAGTCTCGTACTGGTGTACAACGTACAACTTTCTTCATTGGCTCGATTTGTTTCTCTCTGCTTTCATGGTGAGGTGCCCTGAACCCCTCACGTTTCCTAATTTCAGACACTTTGGATTGTTGCGAAACTGTTCTCTTCGCGAACCGGCCGTTTTTCGGATCATGTTTAAAACTGATCCTCAATCTACGAAACAACGTTTAATGATTTGAATAAATTTAACCGATTATCGTACTTGATGTTCCAAAGTAGAAAGCGTCCAGAATTGGGGCACCACACCATACTCGTTTTTGGGACTCGTCATCTTCCACGTCGAAATCAAATCGCTTACACAATAGCTAGTCGTTGGCTTTCCTCAATGCTGGAAGGCTGCTAATGCTTATGATAGACCATTTTCTTAAAAGAGAAACAAAATTACTGGAAATATCGAAACGAGGGGAAGAAAAGTATTTGAATTCAAATGTACAGCGTATTTTTCTAGGCGGCTATTTTGCAAAAAGCCACTTACTACACGCTCTCTCTGCCGTATTGCTTTGCTTACTGCCCTCGGGTCTCGAGCAGTAAACGCAATACGGCACAGGGAGCGTGTAGTAACTAGTACATATACCCCTGTGATATTCAAATGAAATATTACGAGATAGATGTGGCGGACTGTCATATATTTGTTTGTATAATATTATGGGGATAGTTTAGTAAATAGTTGATATTTTGATTATTAGAAATGGGATTATTATGGAAAATGTTTCTTCTCTGTTGTCCCAGCTCTTCTTATTTTTCAAATCCCAAACCTGTAATTTTGTAAATAACCACGCTGTCTCCCATGCATACATCCATTTGTCTGTATATATAACCCTATTACGCACCTTGAATCCAGCAAGGGTTAGGTACCACATACTGAGATGGGAATTGTTTCCTAAGTTAATGTACATCCACAGTTAGATCTTCCCAAATTATTGCAATGACACGCCACCATTCCCATGAGATGTGCAAAAAGATGCCCAGTGTTATTTCCAAACACCTTCCCATGCATCCAAAAATTCATCAAGCACCTCCAAATATAGCAAGGGTTCGGGACCACATACAGAGATGAGAGTTAATTCCTAAGTTAGTATACATCCACTGTTAAATCTCCCTAAAACATCATATTGACAAAGGTATGTAAGGAGGTGCTTAGAATGTGCTAGTATATCTCCTATACCTTCCCATACATTATTATATTAAGCGCCTCCAAATGTAGCAATGGACAGGGACTACATACTGACTCAGAGATAGAAATTGTTTACTAAGTTAGACTAAGTATACATCCACAGTTAGATCTCCCTTAAATATCCTGATGACACACCACCTTTCCCATGAGCTATGTAAAAAGATGGTTAGCGTTATTTCTTCTACAATTTCCATGCATAAAAAAAATTATCAAGCACTTCCGAATATAGCAAGGGTTAGGGACCACACACGAAGATAGGAATTGTTTCCTAAGTTATAATATGTCCACATTTAGGTCTCCCTAAATTATCATGTTGACACGTCCCCGCTCCTACAAGGTATGTAAGAAGGTGTTTAGCATTATTTCTCCCATACCTTCCCATACTTAAAAATATTAAGGGTCGACCTCCAAATGTAGTAAGGGCAAGAGAGTACATATGGAGATGGGAATTGTTTCATAAGTTAGCATGTGTCCACAGGTAGATCTCTTAAGATGTCATACTAACATGCCCGATCTCTCTTGAGCTCTATGCAAGAAAGTACTTAGTATTATTTATCCTATATCTTCCCATACATTAAAAAAATATCAACCCCCTCTGAGTATAGCAAGGATTAGGGACTACATGCACGATGGGAATTAATTAATTATACTTCTGCAGCTAAGTAATCCTACAATATTATGCTGACATGCCTCCTCTCCCATGCACTATGCATTAAGGTGTTTAGCGTTATTTCTCCTATACCTTCCCATACATGAAAATTATATTAAGCACCTCCAAATGTAGCAAGAATAGGGACCGAATATGGAGATAGGAATCGAATTGTTCTTAAGTTAGTATCCACAGTCAGATCTCCCTGAAATATCATGTTGACACATGCCCTCTTCCATGAGCTATGAAAGAAGGTACTTAGTATTATTTCTCCTATACCTTCCCATTTATAAAATATTTAGCAACTTTGAATATAGCAAGGATTAGGGACCACATATGAAGGTGGGAATTTCTCGAGTTAGTATAGGTCCACAGCAAGGTTAGCCTAAAATATCAGGTTGACATGCCCCCTCTTCCATGAGCTATGTAATAATGTGCCCAGTGTTATATCTCCTATAATACCTTCCCATTCATTAATAATCATTAAGCACCTCCAAATGTAGCAAGGATTACAGACCACATATGGAGATAGAAATTATTTCTGAATCATAAGATAGTATACATACAGTTGGATTTCTCTAAATTATTATGTTGACATGCCCCTCTCGCATGAGCTAAGGTGCTAGTATATAATACCTTCCCATACATTAAAAATATTAAGCACCTCTGAATATAGCAAGGGTTAGGGACCAAATCCGGAGATGGGAGTCATTTTGTATGTTAGCATATGTCCACAGCTACGTCTCCTTACAATACCCCCATGTCCCCATGTTTATATGCCCCCTCTCCCATGAGCTATGCAATTAGGTGCTTTTCTCCTATACCTTCCCGTGCATTAAAAATTGTTAAGGACCTCCGAATTTAGCTAGTGTTAGGGACCACATACGGAGATGGGAATTAATCCATACATTAGTATACATCCTCAGCTACGTCTCCTTTTATTACCATGTTTACATGCCCCCTCTCCCATGAGCTATGCAATTAGGTGCAGCATTATTTCTCCTATGCATTTCCATACATTAAAAAATATCTAGCACCTCCAAATGTTGGGACCACATACAGAGTTTCCTAAGTTAGCATGCATGGACAGCTAGGTCACCATTTATTGTAATATTAGTCCACCCCCCCTTCTCATAGGCTATGAAATAAGGTGCTTAGCAGTATTTCTCCTATACCTTCCCAAACATCAAAAATTTCAAGTGACACCGAATATAGCAAGGATTAGGTACAATATATGGACATGGGAATTGTTTCCTAAGTTATATAGTATAGGTCCACAGCTAGGTCTTTCTAAAGTATCATGGTGACACACCCCTCTCCCATGAGCTATGTAGAAAGTGTGCTTAGTGCTTCTTCTCCTATACCTTAAATTCCCATACATGAATAATTATCAAACACTTCCGAATGTAGCAAGGGTTACGGACCACATAAGTAGATGGCAATTGTTCGATAAGTTAGTACATGAATAATTATCAAACACTTCCGAATGTAGCAAGGGTTACGGACCACATAAGTAGATGGCAATTGTTCGATAAGTTAGTACACCTTGACAGGTATGTATCCATAAATTATCATCTAGACACGCCCCCTATCCCATGAGCTATGTACATATATATGTATAAAGGTGCTTAGTGATATTTTTTCTACACCTTCCCATGCATTAAAAATATTAGGCCCCTCAACATGTAGCAAGGGTTTGGGACCACATACAGAGGTGGGAGTTATTCCATATATCAGTATGCATGCACAGCTAAGTTTTCTTAAAATACCGTGGTGACACACCATGCAATTTTCTCCCACTTGCTATTGGTAAATGATATCAGGAATTGTGAATAATGATATAGTCATACATCAAACAAAGGTGAACAAGTGTGCTAGGGCATTCCTTGGCACCATCTGGAGAGAGGAATCCGGTTCCGCTTCACTGCCCAAGTGACTAGGAAGAGTAAACCCGGCAAACCACTTGCTGTACAGTAGTCAGAAGTTTTTGAACCTTGAGAACAGAGAAGTAATCCCAACTTCAACAGATTGGAACAACAATGAACCATAGTATTATTATTAGTTACTAGTGTGAGAGTATATAGTATAGTCATGTGATCAAGAGTGTGGGTTACTACTATAATTTAGACTGCCATGATTTACATCTGGGATCAGGGAATTGAAGGGATGATATAAATAGCAATATGATATTATTGTTTACTTTAGAACCATTAGTTTATACATGTGCCTGTAACTATACTCAGTGTCATGTACGTGTGTAGTATTTGCACTGATCAAGAGGTCCTAAGGCATATAGACATAACAGTGGCACATGTACTCCGCCAATAAGAGCCCATTTGTAGGTGATAATCATATAATACCCATTGGGCCTCCAGTCTACATCGATCAGGATGAGTCATCTCTAGCAAATCGTTAGCCTGCGAGGAGTTAAAACTATACCAAAGTAGTCTCAAGCAACCATACCAAAGCAGCAGTATAGCGACCATTTATAAATGGGCACTAGAGTGAGGGTATAGCTTACCAAGTAGAATTGCTGCATACCAGTATACTTCAACCTACTGCAAGCTGTCCGACGTGAAACAATAGTAACGGTTTCCTTTGCTTGTCATCCGTACGTTCATAGCCTTAATGTATTTTTCAAATCGCTTTTTCCATGACGTCCACCTCTGTCCGACAGCACTCGGATCTGTAACAGGGTCAAACGGCGGTAAGTCCAATTTCACTGCTATCTCCGGCAAGATAAGGATGTTCTACGATTCTCGTCGCCAATGTAGTGATTTACAAAGGTATCAGACTCTTATGTAACAACGATTGAAAATCACTCTAAACTATCGCACTTTTCACTGCTTATCGAACATGACGTAATAATACAATAATAACAAAGCACAAATAGTAACCATACAACATTACATATGTCTGCAGCTAAGTATAATCCTACAATATTATGCTGACACACCTCCTCTCCCATGCACTATGTATAAAGGTGCATGCTTAGTGTTATTTCTCCTATAGCTTCCCATACAATGGAATTATTTTAAGCACCTCCAAATGTTGGGACCACATACAGAGAAGGGAATGGTTTCCTAAGTTAACATGCATGCACAGCTAGGTCACCATTTATTGTAATATTAGTCCACCCTCCCCTCTTTTTCATAGGCTATGCAATAAGCTGCTTAGCAGTATTTCTCCTATACCTTCCCAAAAACATCAAAAAAATTTCAAGTGACTCCAAATATACCAAGGATTAGGTACAATATATGGACATGGGAATTGTTTCTTAAGTTAGTATAGGTCCACAGCTGAGTCCTTTCAAAGTACCATGGTTACACACCCCTCTCCCATGAGCTATGTAGAAAGTGTGCTTAGTGCTACTTCTCCTATACCTTCCCATACATGAGAAATTATCAAGCACTTCTGAATGTAACAAGGGTTATGGACCACATAAGGAGATGGCAATTGTTCGATAAGTTAGTACAACTTGACAGGTATGTATCCATGAATTATCATGTTGACACGCCCCCATCCCATGAACTATGTATAGCTCATGGATGGGGGGGGGGGTGCTTAGGTGATATATTTTACACTGTCCCTGCATTAAAAATGTTAGGCACCTCAACATGTAGCAAGGGTTTGGGACCACATACACATACATTAGCAACATACGCTAATTCACTCAACCAAAGGTCTCTATATGCATCAGCAAACTCGGAATCCTATCAATGTGTGCAACTTACACGGTTTTGTCTACATGAATTCAAAACATTAGTCGTTGAGTTCCACAAACAGCTAAATCCAGTAGACTATTAAACTTCAAACACATTATGGCACCTAATTACTAGAACCATACACTAACATTACATAATGTCCTAGAAGGGAGTACTACTGTATTGAGCAAAATAATGGATCTGTCATGATCACATCACACAAGTACATACATTCATATACGCAAGCACCCAATCACTCATACACATGTGTACCATAAAAACACATACTATGCACACATACAAATTCTCATACCAGGTTTTTAGGTTTTCAGGTGTGGATTTGTATAGATACTGCATAAAATTTCTGCAGTATCTATACAAATGCACACACTATAATATATATACATAGAGTATGATATATCAATATATTGTATAGTTTATATAATTAGGATTCCATTATGTTTGCTCACAATTATATATGTACATATACATTTATGGATGTATATAAATATTATGTACTTGTATCCCATTTGTATCACTGGGAAATAACTGCAGAGGATGATGCCAAATATCCCTTTTATCAAACCATACCAACAGTAGCACCAACATTTCCATAGTCTTTCTCTGTGAGAGTTGTTATGGGATGTGGTATTCCTTAGAAGAAAAATGAGTACATTTGTACCAGGTTGGGAGAATATATACACACACGCATGCACGCACCACAACCCAACACATACGCTATGGAAACACACTTGTATCCTGTTTCAGGGGTAGCCCAAAAGAAAAACTGTGTGTACATAAGCTATGTAGCACATGCAGGTCAGTGATACAGTACAGGTCACCAGACATGTTTCATTGTTAGGATTAATTGCACGAGAACAAGCCCGGGAATTATTGCACGGATATATATTGCATAAACTATGTTGTATAGGACTATGCATATATTTGCTGCAGAAATTTTCATCAAGCCTTTACTAGGCCAGGATGCAAGCTAGTTGTATCCGGCCTAGGTGTATTTCTGCAGGAAAAGTGGTTAGAGATTACCCTAAATAGCACTTCATGTCTACTGCAGCAGCAAACCTAAGCAGAACTTAACTATTACTTACAGTACAGTACATGCTTATTGACGGACGAACAGTATAAAATATTATATTGTACCCCCAACATTTTCAGTAAACACAAATGCTGTTCCACCAGAAGCTAAGGCAGGCAGACTAGTTGTCTAATTCATGCACAACTGCTGCAGTGTGGAACAAACACCAATTATATTATTGTGGTGAGTCAGAACATGCACGGTTCATGCACAAGTGAATGAATACCTACAAGGAAACCTTACAAGGCAAGCCAAGCATTATGTCAAAGCGTAACTGCATGGGTACATTTTGTGGGAATAGCAAAACAATGACAAAAACCTTACAATGTGCACCCTGTGAAGCATGTAAATGCCTCTTTTATAAGAATTCTGGTCTGTAATCAATGAACATCTGCAAGAAAACCTCACAAGGTGGGACAGGTGTAATGTCAGGAGATAACTGGAGGTATAGTGTGGGCAAATTGCAAACGTCTAACTAAAGCGGGGAAAACTGAAATTCACTAGACATATAACCTAAGACCTACAACAAACTAATTCAGTTAATATGACTATGATGTGATGGTTTCCTGAATTAAATACACTAGTGCAATGCGTGGTTAAACTAATGTATGCATATGTATGTGTGAGTGTACATTTGTACTACATTTATGCACAATGTCATGTGCTTGTGTGTAAAGCATACTTGCTATTATGTCTAAAGTGAGATAGACTCCATAGAGCATCAATCAAAGTCCGCCTTACTGAACCTGCCGCAACTTGCATTAAGTAGTATGGTTTTTAACTGATGTTGGGAAAATCCGTTTGGATTCAGGAGCGTTTATATCCCTATTCGATAGTACGGTTCTTATGTCATGTGCTTGTGTGTAAAGCATACTTGCTATTATGTACATATGCATCTGTGTATATTTTGTGTATTATGTACAGATACACATTAATGGATGTGATGTTTGGTGTTACTCTGTTCGTACCTTTTGAATAAATGCAAATGTATGTTTCACACCAGATGCATAGGCAGACAGACAGTGAGCTGATTCATTCACACCTGCTGCAACATATGCATGGAACAGACACCATGTACAAAGCTAACACCCTCATGTGGAATTCAATAATATAGCATCCTGTAGACTTTGTTCAATGTATGCACATGCCATTTCAACTTCTGTTATTGTACATGAGTCATGACTTAGTCCAAACGATTGCGGTGATCAAGAACATGCACAGTGCATGAACAAAATTAATGAGCACCTGCATGCCAACCTTACAAGGTAGGCCTCAGAAGCCCTATGTCAGGAGATAACTGCATGGATGTTTTGTGTTGACATAATAACAATGACTAAAACCTCACAAGTTGCAGTCTGTGAAGCATGTAAAGGCCTCGTTTATGGGAATTCTGGTTTACAATTAGTGAACACCTGCAGGAAAAACCTCACCAAGTAGGGCAGGTGTTTTAACCAGAGGTAATTGCATGGATGCTTTGTGTGGGTGAATTGTAGACTCCTATCAAAACAAAAGTTTATTCTATCATATAATCTAAGACCTAAAGCCAATTATTAGTATATACAGTAAGAATGACTATACTGTGATAGTCCACTATAACAACACTAATGCGTGGATACATTGTGTCAACAACTTCAATATACATGTACAGTGTCTAACACTATCATATGCACTTGAATAAGCATTCTGTATAGACCTCATCATTGTCTTCGCAAACACACGTCTGTCATGACTCTGTTGGAATTGGTGAACTAATGTAGGGAGCCAGAACACGCACATTGCATGCACAAAATCGGTAAACAAATGCACAAAAACATTACACAAGGTAAGCCAAGCATTAAGTCAGGAGGTAACCGCATGGATGCACTGTGTGGTCAAAGAAAGCAATGACTAAATCCTTGGTGGTGGAGTCAGTGAAGGATGTTAATGCCTTTTTTATAAGAATTCTGGTTTATAATCAACGAGCACCTACAAGACATGGCTGGTGACATATAAGGAGGTACAGGATGTATAATGTGGGTGAATTGAAGCCTCCCACCCAAAATAAAAAGGTCTATAACCTAAGACCTACAGCCAAGTAGTTCAGAAACTAAGACTGTGATGCCTCACTAAAACAACACTAATGTGTGGAAGTATCTATTAGACTAAATGTATGTACGTACATTGTGTGTGTATGTGTGTGTTTGTTGGTGTGCATGTGTATATATAACATTTAGGGTAAAATGGCTACATCCAAAATTGACCTTCAAACATTAGATCAGGCTCACACCTGGTCCATTGGTTTAATGCCCTATGGGTTCATTTTGCCCACTGGACCACAGGCCATACATGTGGCTTGTTTAGCAACTGTTACATTTGATAATTCAATTACCAAGGACTCTACATGCATCCACAACCTGAGAATCCCATCAATATGGGCAAATTGCACTGTTTTGTGAACATATGGATTCAAAACAGTAGCCTGTATATTCCACCATTAGATAAATCCACCTGGCTTTTGGCTTCAATCAGGATATTCCAGCCCACACATCTTATTATCCAAAGTGTGGCAGTGAAATTCATCTTAGGCCAATATCTGAAATTCAAGTTCTGTCACTAACATCAAACATTTTGGACATTGTCAAGATACTTGCTGCAAGATACAAAGACAGGCAAGCGCTAGTTATGAAATGAAGGTAGTATAGGTTGGGAAACATAAGTCACCTACTTAATTATTCCTTCATATTGATAATATAAATTTCATTCTTTGTCTGGTAAAGTTGATGATTTTTAATTTTTGTTGAAAACAATAATTAAGTCTAATATTTACAATTTAAAGTTTTGACCATCAATATTTTTCAAGCCCTAGCAAACAGGGACAGGCATTGAATATCATGTTCATCATCATCATGGGCATGTATTAGCCCAGACCCGCCGAACGCATGACGTCATAATTATAAAAATGGAGGCGAGAAGCGGTCTGGGCTACACGAGACTAGGCATGTATATCTTCAGGATATGAGAACGTTGCCCATTGTGGAAATTATTTTGCTAGTTTTATGGAGACAAAGCATTTGCGAGGTTCTGACCTTGTTCACAACTATATATCATGCATAAGGGAAGTAATCAGTACTGTATTCAGTAACCCCATAGTTAGTGGAACACAGCTCTGTTACTATCACAAAAGCACATACATCCAGGCGCATACGCACCAACATGTTCACATACACAATTTTATAATGTATACAAATATATACTAAGCACACACAAACTCAATTAATAGCACCCACAAACATGCACACACGCACACGCACACACACACACACACACACACACACACACACACACACACACACACATACGCACACGCACGCACACACACATACACATTACATTGTTAAACTAATATAATACCAGCATAATAATATTATACAAATTTAGAAATGACTATTATACACTATTTCTATCAAGATCATGCAGTCTAAAGTGAAATTGACTCCATAGAGCATCAATCAAAGTCCGCCTTACTGAACCTGCCGCAACTTGCATTAAGTAGTATGGTTCTTAACTGTTGTTGGAAAATTCCGTTTGGATTCAGGAGCGTTTATATCCCTATTCGATAGTATGGTTCTTATGTCGTGCTTGTGTGTAAAGCATACCTGCTATTATGTACATATGCATCTGTGTATATTTTGACGATGTGTATTATGTACAGATATATACACATTAATGGATGTGATGCATATGTTTGATGTTACTCCGTTCGTACCTTTTGAATAATTGCAAATGTATGTTTCACACCAGATGCATAGGCAGACAGACAGTGAGCTGATTCATTCACACCTGCTGCAACATATGCATGAAACAGACACCATGTACAATGCTAACACCCTCATATGGAATTGAATATTATAGCATCCTGTAGACTTTGTTCAATGTATGCACGTGCCATTTCAACTTCTGTTATTGTACATGAGTCATAACTTAGTCCAAACTATTGTGGTGATCCAGAACATGCACAGTGCATGGACAAAATTAATGAGCACCTGCATGCCAACCTTACAAGGTAGGCCACTGAAGCCCTATGTCAGGAGATAACTGCATGGATGTTTTGTGTTGACATAATGACAATGACTAAAACCTCACAAGTTGCAGTCTGTGAAGCATGTAAAGGCCTCTTTTATGGGAATTCTGGTTTACAATCAGTGAACACCTGCAGGAAAAACCTCACAAAGTAGGGCAGGTGTTTTAACCAGAGGTAATTGCATGGATGCTTTGTGTGGGTGAATTGTAGACTCCTATCAAAACAAAAGTTTATTCTATCATATAATCTAAGACCTAAAGCCAATTATTAGTATATACAGTAAGAATGACTATACTGTGATAGTCCACTATAACAACACTAATGCGTGGATACATTGTGTCAACAACTTCAATATACATGTACAGTGTCTAACACTATCATATGCACTTGAATAAGCATTCTGTATAGACCCATCATTGTCTTCGCAAACACACGTCTGTCATGACTCTGTTGGAATTGGTGAACTAATGTAGGGAGCCAGAACACGCACATTGCATGCACAAAATCGGTAAACAAATACACAAAAACATTACACAAGGTAAGCCAAGCATTAAGTCAGGAGGTAACCGCATGGATGCACTGTGTGGTCAAAGAAAGCAATGACTAAATCCTTGGTGGTGGAGTCAGTGAAGGATGTTAATGCCTTTTTTATAAGAATTCTGGTTTATAATCAACGAGCACCTACAAGACATGGCTGGTGACATATAAGGAGGTACAGGATGTATAATGTGGGTGAATTGAAGCCTCCCACCCAAAATAAAAAGGTCTATAACCTAAGACCTACAGCCAAGTAGTTCAGAAACTAAGACTGTGATGCCTCACTAAAACAACACTAATGTGTGGAAGTATCTATTAGACTAAATGTATGTACGTACATTGTGTGTGTATGTGTGTGTTTGTTGGTGTGCATGTGTATATATAACATTTAGGGTAAAATGGCTACATCCAAAATTGACCTTCAAACATTAGATCAGGCTCACACCTGGTCCATTGGTTTAATGCCCTATGGGTTCATTTTGCCCACTGGACCACAGGCCATACATGTGGCTTGTTTAACAACTGTTACATTTGATAATTCAATTACCAAGGACTCTACATGCATCCACAACCTGAGAATCCCATCAATATGGGCAAATTGCACTGTTTTGTGAACATATGGATTCAAAACAGTAGCCTGTATATTCCACCATTAGATAAATCCACCTGGCTTTTGGCTTCAATCAGGATATTCCAGCCCACACATCATATTATCCAAAGTGTGGCAGTGAAATTCATCTTAGGCCAATATCTGAAATTCAAGTTCTGTCACTAACATCAAACATTTTGGACATTGTCAAGTTACTTGCTGCAAGATACAAGGACAGGCAAGCGCTAGTTATGAAATGAAGGTAGTATAGGTTGGGAAACATAAGTCACCTACTTAATTATTCCTTCATATTGATAATATAAATTTCATTCTTTGTCTGGTAAAGTTGATGATTTTTAATTGTTGAAAACAATAAATAAGTCTAATATTTACAATTTAAAGTTTTGACCATCAATATTTTTCAAGCCCTAGCAAACAGGGACAGGCATTGAATATCATGTTCATCATCATCATAGGCATGTATTAGCCCAGACCCGCCGAACGCATGACGTCATAATTATAAAAATGGAGGCGAGAAGCGGGTCTGGGCTACACGAGACTAGGCATGTATATCTTCAGGATATGAGAACGTTGCCCATTGTGGAAGCTATTTTGCCAGTTTTATGGAGACAAAGCATTTGCGAGGTTCTGACCTTGTTCACAACTATATATCATTCATAAGGGAAGTAATCAGTACTGTATTCAGTAACCCCATAGTTAGTGGAACCCAGCTCTGTTACTATCACAAAAGCACATACATCCAGGCGCATACGCACCAACATGTTCACATACACAATTTTATAATGTATACAAATATATACTAAGCACACACAAACTCAATTAATAGCACCCACAAACATGCACACACGCACACGCACACACACACACACACACACACACACACACACACACACACACACACACACACACACACACACACATACACATTACATTGTTAAACTAATATAATACCAGCATAATAATATTATACAAATTTAGAAATGATTATTATAAACTATTTCTATCAAGATCATGCAGTCTAAAGTGAGATTGACTCCTTAGAGCATCAATCAAAGTCCGCCTTACTGAACCTGCCGCAACTTGCATTAAGTAGTATGGTTCTTAACTGCTGTTGGAAAATTCCGTTTGGATTCAGGAGCGTTTATATCCCTATTCGATAGTATGGTTCTTATGTCGTGCTTGTGTGTAAAGCATACCTGCTATTATGTACATATGCATCTGTGTATATTTTGTGTATTATGTACAGATATATACACATTAATGGATGTGATGCATATGTTTGATGTTACTCCGTTCGTACCTTTTGAATAATTGCAAATGTATGTTTCACACCTGATGCATAGGCAGACAGACAGTGAGCTGATTCATTCACACCTGCTGCAACATATGCATGGAACAGACACCATGTACAATGCTAACACCCTCATATGGAATTGAATATTATAGCATCCTGTAGACTTTGTTCAATGTATGCACATGCCATTTCAACTTCAATCTGTTATTGTACATGAGTCATGACTTAGTCCAAACTATTGCGGTGATCCAGAACATGCACAGTGCATGGACAAAATTAATGAGCACCTGCATGCCAACCTTACAAGATTTGCCACTGAAGCCCTATGTCAGGAGATAACTGCATGGATGTTTTGTGTTGACATAATAACAATGACTAAAACCTCACAAGTTGCAGTCTGGGAAGCATGTAAAGGCCTCCTTTTATGGGAATTCTGGTTTACAATCAGTGAACACCTGCAGGAAAAACCTCACAAAGTAGGGCAGGTGTTTTAACCAGAGGTAATTGCATGGATGCTTTGTGTGGGTGAATTGTAGACTCCTATCAAAACAAAAGTTTATTCTATCATATAATCTAAGACCTAAAGCCAATTATTAGTATATACAGTAAGAATGACTATACTGTGATAGTCCACTATAACAACACTAATGCGTGGATACATTGTGTCAACAACTTCAATATACATGTACAGTGTCTAACACTATCATATGCACTTGAATAAGCATTCTGTATAGACCTCATCATTGTCTTCGCATACACACTTCTGTCATGACTCTGTTGGAATTGGTGAACTAATGTAGGGAGCCAGAACACGCACATTGCATGCACAAAATCGGTAAACAAATACACAAAAACATTACAAGGTAAGCCAAGCATTAGGTCAGGAGGTAACCGCATGGATGCACTGTGTGGTCAAAGAAAGCAATGACTAAATCCTTGGTGGTGGAGTCAGTGAAGGATGTTAATGCCTTTTTTATAAGAATTCTGGTTTATAATCAACGAGCACCTACAAGACATGGCTGGTGACATATAAGGAGGTATACGTACAGGATGTATAATGTGGGTGAATTGAAGCCTCCCACCCAAAATAAAAAGGTCTATAACCTAAGACCTACAGCCAAGTAGTTCAGAAACTAAGACTGTGATGCCTCACTAAAACAACACTAATGTGTGGAAGTATCTATTAGACTAAATGTATGTACGTACATTGTGTGTGTATGTGTGTGTTTGTTGGTGTGCATGTGTATATATAACATTTACGGTAAAATGGCTACATCCCAAATTGACCTTCAAACATTAGATCAGGCTCACACCTGGTCCATTGGTTTAATGCCCTATGGGTTCATTCTGCCCACTGGACCACAGGCCATACATGTGGCTTGTTTAGCAACTGTTACATTTGATAATTCAATTACCAAGGACTCTACATGCATCCACAACCTGAGAATCCAATCAATATGGGCAAATTGCACTGTTTTGTGAACATATGGATTCAAAACAGTAGCCTGTATATTCCACCATTAGATAAATCCACCTGGCTTTTGGCTTCAATCAGGATATTCCAGCCCACACATCTTATTATCCAAAGTGTGGCAGTGAAATTCATCTTAGGCCAATATCTGAAATTCAAGTTCTGTCACTAACATCAAACATTTTGGACATTGTCAAGTTACTTGCTGCAAGATACAAAGACAGGCAAGCGCTAGTTATGAAATGAAGGTAGTATAGGTTGGGAAACATAAGTCACCTACTTAATTATTCCTTCATATTGATAATATAAATTTCATTCTTTGTCTGGTAAAGTTGATGATTTTTAATTTTTGTTGAAAACAATAATTAAGTCTAATATTTACAATTTAAAGTTTTGACCATCAATATTTTTCAAGCCCTAGCAAACAGGGACAGGCATTGAATATCATGTTCATCATCATCATGGGCATGTATTAGCCCAGACCCGCCGAACGCATGACGTCATAATTATAAAAATGGAGGCGAGAAGCGGTCTGGGCTACACGAGACTAGGCATGTATATCTTCAGGATATGAGAACGTTGCCCATTGTGGAAATTATTTTGCTAGTTTTATGGAGACAAAGCATTTGCGAGGTTCTGACCTTGTTCACAACTATATATCATGCATAAGGGAAGTAATCAGTACTGTATTCAGTAACCCCATAGTTAGTGGAACACAGCTCTGTTACTATCACAAAAGCACATACATCCAGGCGCATACGCACCAACATGTTCACATACACAATTTTATAATGTATACAAATATATACTAAGCACACACAAACTCAATTAATAGCACCCACAAACATGCACACACGCACACGCACACACACACACACACACACACACACACACACACACACACACACACACACACACATACGCACACGCACGCACACACACATACACATTACATTGTTAAACTAATATAACACCAGCATAATAATATTATACAAATTTAGAAATGACTATTATACACTATTTCTATCAAGATCATGCAGTCTAAAGTGAAATTGACTCCATAGAGCATCAATCAAAGTCCGCCTTACTGAACCTGCCGCAACTTGCATTAAGTAGTATGGTTCTTAACTGTTGTTGGAAAATTCCGTTTGGATTCAGGAGCGTTTATATCCCTATTCGATAGTATGGTTCTTATGTCGTGCTTGTGTGTAAAGCATACCTGCTATTATGTACATATGCATCTGTGTATATTTTGACGATGTGTATTATGTACAGATATATACACATTAATGGATGTGATGCATATGTTTGATGTTACTCCGTTCGTACCTTTTGAATAATTGCAAATGTATGTTTCACACCAGATGCATAGGCAGACAGACAGTGAGCTGATTCATTCACACCTGCTGCAACATATGCATGAAACAGACACCATGTACAATGCTAACACCCTCATATGGAATTGAATATTATAGCATCCTGTAGACTTTGTTCAATGTATGCACGTGCCATTTCAACTTCTGTTATTGTACATGAGTCATAACTTAGTCCAAACTATTGTGGTGATCCAGAACATGCACAGTGCATGGACAAAATTAATGAGCACCTGCATGCCAACCTTACAAGGTAGGCCACTGAAGCCCTATGTCAGGAGATAACTGCATGGATGTTTTGTGTTGACATAATGACAATGACTAAAACCTCACAAGTTGCAGTCTGTGAAGCATGTAAAGGCCTCTTTTATGGGAATTCTGGTTTACAATCAGTGAACACCTGCAGGAAAAACCTCACAAAGTAGGGCAGGTGTTTTAACCAGAGGTAATTGCATGGATGCTTTGTGTGGGTGAATTGTAGACTCCTATCAAAACAAAAGTTTATTCTATCATATAATCTAAGACCTAAAGCCAATTATTAGTATATACAGTAAGAATGACTATACTGTGATAGTCCCCTATAACAACCTAATGCGTGGATACATTGTGTCAACAACTTCAATATACATGTACAGTGTCTAACACTATCATATGCACTTGAATAGGCATTCTGTATAGACCTCATCATTGTCTTCGCATAGATACGTCTGTCATGACTCTGTTGGAATTGGTGAACTAACGCAGGGAGCCAGAACAC
Source organism: Chondrilla cf. caribensis (assembly GCA_964020155.1). Taxonomy (NCBI): domain Eukaryota; kingdom Metazoa; phylum Porifera; class Demospongiae; order Chondrillida; family Chondrillidae; genus Chondrilla; species Chondrilla cf. caribensis. Next base: position 2,021,927 of record OZ026551.1, on the reverse strand, counting down.
GCACATTGCATGCACAAAATTGGTAAACAAATACACAAAAACATTACAAGGTAAGCCAAGCATTAAGTCAGGAGCTAACCGCATGGATGTACTGTGTGGTCAAAGAAAGCAATGACTAAATCCTTGGTGGTGGAATCAATGAAGGATGTTAATGCCTTTTTTATAAGAATTCTGGACATGGCTGGTGACATATAAGGAGGTACAGGATGTATAATGTGGGTGAATTGAAGCCTCCCACCCAAAATAAAAAGGTCTATAACATAAGACCTACAGCCAAATAGTTCAGAAACTAAGACTATGATGTGATACCTCACTAAAACAACACTAATGTGTGGAAGTATCTGTTAGACTAAATGTATGTACGTACATTGTGTGTGTGTGTGTGTTTGTTGGTGTGCATGTGTATAACATTTAGGGTAAAATGGCTACATCCCATATTGACCTTCAAACCTTAGATCAGGCTCACACCTGGTCCATTGGTTTAATGCTCTATGGGTTCATTCTGCCCACTGGACCACAGGCCATACATGTGGCTTGTTTAGCAACATTTGCTAATTCAATCACCACGGATTCTACATGCATCCGCAACCTGAGAATCCCAACAATGTGTGCAAATTGCACTGTTTTGTGAACATATGGATTCAAAACAGTAGCCTGTATATTCCACCATTATAGATAAATCCACCTGGCGTTTGGCTTCAATCAAGAAATTCCAGCCCACACATACAATTATCCAAAGTGTGGCACTGATATTCATCTAAGGCCAATATCTGAAATTCAAGTTCTGTCACTAACATCGAACATTTTGGACATTGTCAAGATACTTGCTGCAAGATACAAAGACAGGCATGCACTAGATATGAAATGAAGGTAGTATAGGTTGTGAAAGATTCAAGACTCACCAACATGTTTGCATACACAAATTTATCATGTATACAAATATATACATGATAAATGTACTAAGCACACACAAACTCAATTAATAGCACCCACAAACACACACACACACACACACACACACACACACACACACACACACACACACACACACACACAAACACAAACACATGCGCGCACGCGCATACGCACATGCAAGCACGCACACATGTACACACACATTACATTCTTAAACTAATACCAGCATACACACATTCACAAAATTATGGCTATTATACACTATTCCTATCAAGATCATGCAGTCTAAAGTGAGATTGACTCCATAGAGTATCAATCAAAGTCCGCCTTACTGAACCTGCCGCAACTTGCATTAAGTAGTATGGTTCCTATCCAACTATAAGATCCAAGCTAACTTTATTCAAAAAACAGTAAGTCTTAATTAATGTACTCTAATAGAATTGGTCAATTGTCTTCATGAATTTTTGCATTCATTTAAAACAGGTTGAGACTTCAATTATAAAAATTAATGTCAGGTTTGCTGTGCAATTAGGTACTGTAGCCCATGTTTTCAGAAACCTTTCAAGATTCTCTCATGCGTGCTTACGTACACAGTTAGGGTTGGAAACCATGAATATTGTTATTCATTTGCCTATAAAAGCACACTAACAGGTGGAGTAGCTGTATAGATTCAAGGACTTGCGCATGCGCCATTGAAAGACATGGTGTGGCGAACAGTGTGTCTGATCCAGACACTTGTCTGTGTGGTCTTTGTTCTCCTGGAATGCCATGCCGCTAATCTCCCTATTGGGAAACCTGCGGACACAGATGGACCCCAAGATGACTCTGACTTTGGATGTGTTCATGATGAAGTAAGTTGACATTTACAATAATGATTATTATGGCTCTTCAGAAGGCCTCAATGTTAGGGCAAATGAGATATAATACCAAAAGTAGAGTTTGTCTATAAACTTTCCTGATTCCCAATTTATGATGTACTTCAAAAAGTGATGGTTAACGATACATAATGTGATACGTTTGCAATTTTTGAATGAGTTATCTGCTCTTGCAATATTATAATGAATACTTCTGTAAAATCACAAATAGGTAAATTGCAAATTGGTAAATTAAATTAAGTATTTGACTATCCTTTCACTATTACTCATCTTACTATAGCTTGCTAAAAAGACACAAATTGTGGCTCTAGATCAACCAGTGGAACGGAAAAAACGACAAACAACCTCAACTTTTGAACCAATTCGGATTAATTTTCATTATGTGCATAAAAATATCACTCAGACCAGCTCCTTCCAAACTCTCTGGAATGAAACTTTGAAGGAATCTCTGAAGTTGGCTGCCAACTACCTACAGAAAGCTGTCAGAGTGCAGAGATTGAAGGATAACCTCAAACTGAGACCAAGCTGTTTCACTATTAACAGTACATGTGAGTCAGAATGTGATTGTGGAAGTCTTTCGAGCACTTTCTCTTGTGGTGGTTTTGTGACTGTTCCTCATGAACATATCGGGACTCATACTGTGTGCAAGAACTCCAGTTGTCAACTGGATGGTCCCAATGGCGTAGGTGTCTCTGATACAGATTTGTTGATATATGTGACAGCAAATGAATCAGGTACACATTATCTAAATTGGATGCATATCAGAATGATGTAAGTTTAAATTGGACCTGCAATTTTCTCAAAATGTAGCATCGGATTCTTATTGTCTTCGGCATCAGCGGAAGATTCATAGAGACTCTGATATCGACATCATGTCTTATGGGTCCCACTGTATGTTGGATCCAGAGCTCAACTATCGTCCTGTCATGGGTTACATCAACATCTGTCCTTATGTGAGTTTAATCACTGGCAGTTTATTTTGAGAACAATGTAGCCTGCCATTATACCTTGAAGCCTGATCAGTTTTAAATTAATTTTGTCGCAATCACAACACAGATATAACATTTAGAAAATCGCTTTTGTAGATACAGTGTGTCCCATTGCCAATCTCATATAAGAGATTTCTGCTCTGAATTAGATACTAAACGAAGAAAAACCATTTATATTTAGTATGCTGTAGAATCTGATACAATTATCCATTATACAATGGCATCATATTTCAAAATTCAATGATGTCAAAAATATATTTAGACATACGGAGTGGAGATATTGGAGCACTGACAATGTGTCTGTGTTGGCATAAAAGTTTTTATTGATAAACATGTCAGTAAAACTGGGATATCTCAAGCATAATTGAAGTGAGTCATATCAAATTGAATAGGTTAACATCATTGTGTGATGCTAGGTGATATAGCTTCAAGCATTACAGAAAAAACAGTAGTGCACGTTCCTTCCAAAAAATCCTGGGATATTGAATCTTCTTTAATATTAATTTTATATCACTCATTGCATGCTAATTTGGACTATGATAATAATCGGGTAATTTAAAATGTAATGTCAATTGATGTTCTTAATATGATGAGCTATAAATATAGGTTGTCTGCACTACTGCTATAGATGATTTCCTACACCTATCAGATACGAAACCCAATTTACATCATTATTATTATTATCACGTGCAATACTAGATGCACTGACATTATATATACCTGAAACCAATAGTGAACTGTTCATTAATGGGATGCAATAATTATTGTTCACATTATTTTACCTTTATGTTCTCCGCCTTTCAGCTAATAACCAGGCACATGCGAGGGAAGTCAACTACAGATGCACTGGAGGAGGGAAAGAGAATCTTTGTTCATAATTTACTACATATCCTCGGATTCTCAGTGGAACTCTTCAAATAGTGAGTCATCTATGACAAAAATTGCTACCTAATGGGTAGTGGGGAAATTATTATGAAAGGAGTGTCTCAAGTAGGCAATTTTATCACATTATTGACCAAATATCTGTAACTATGCCAAATAATTATATTAATGAACATTGTAAGGAGTACAGTAGGCTAAAATTTACTATTTCCAGCCATGTGAGTGTAAAGTATCTATTATGAAATGAAGTCTTCCCTCTGCAACAAGACCTGTGTCTGATCAAATGATGGACAGGGGTTGGATGATGACTCCAGAAGGTGTAATTCTTTGAAATGGGAGTTGTCTACTGCTACGAAAACATTATATTATATAAACAACTAATGACTATACCAAATATATTTTTTGTGGGATTTACAAATTATTTACAGTAATTTTTTTCTTCGAATGTGATTATGTTTGTCTTTGAAATGGATACAAATTATCTCTCTTATCAAATTTGGGTGTGTAATTCCTAGGTGTGAATTACTAGAGGCAAAGAATTATTGAATTTGGTGCTACTATAAATTGTGGGTCATTCATTAAGTCATAATCATTCCTTTGTACTGCAGTAACATTGGCATTCCGATATTATTCAACATTTTCCAAATACACCTGGATTTTCAATTAGCATGTTTGGTTCTTTATTGCTTTTGTATCAATAGTATAATATAAGCAAAGTGGTCAACAAGCTTAAGAACACTTGCTATATTATAGTTTCTGTACAAAAGTGCTAAAATGTGAGAGGAATGCATCTAATTGTTATTATAGCAGAGAACAAGTAATAAATGCTAAAATCGGGATTGTCAACTCGAAATAATGTAATGATGATTTTTCGAAGAATGAAGTTTGTCATTTTGATATCTTTTCAGTTACAGAACTGAAACTGGTGAACCTCAGACAGTTTGGGGGACAGAGAGTATCTTCAGTACATTTTCACATCAGCAAAGATACAGTAGCTTGGTTCTGCCTACTGTGAGTATGACAATGTCGTGGAAAACCGTCATACCTATAAGGTCCTTGGTATACTGTGTTTTTAATGCCCATTGTGGTTGGTATCTGTAATACATAGAGTTCAGATGCAGTGAGGTAATACATGGTTGGTGCAATAATCTGTGCATCATATTGTACTATTGATTGGATTTTCTCAGATTTCAGGATCTTAGACAGCTAATTTTACTGTGAGCTAAAATGTTGATTATAGTTAACAGCATATTGAAGGATACTTGTCAATTGGGTGATTTAATTATGTGTTGTTTAAGCATCAAAATTAATGTCACAAGTGGATTGCAGATTGCATGTTATTGATGTATAGTGTGATAGTTCCTTTCATTGTATGTTAACATGTACATGCATAGGTTGCTGAAATTGCAAAGACTCACTTTGGCTGTCAAAATTTGAGCGGAATTCCTTTTTCCCCAAGTCATAGGTGGGTATATGGATTGGTCACATTGAATGCATTAATTTTATTGTTTAATAATTATTTGTATACAAATAATTTATAACAATTTCTGATTTTGTGACAAGCAATTTTAACCAAAAAGCTTATGGGACCTGCCCCCCCCCCCACACACACTCATATTATTTGGTCGTCTCTGCTAGGTTGGGAAGAGCCTTCCAAGATCATATTACTTTAGTTGGTGCTGTAGAACTCAAATCCTATCTCAATTTTTTAACCTTGGTGTTTCAGAATCAGCCATCCTTATTCATGCAATGTAATACTTTCTTCCGGTTCATATTCAAATTCTAATATAGTTTTCTATTCAATCTGTGGGTGATTTAGCCTATACATCACTAGACAACAGTACATTACAAAACAGAAAGTAGAAAATACAAAAAGGATAAACCATAAAATCTGTCACATTTCTGATTGAATAATTTTTGCTCACAGAAATTTAATTCAAGCAATGAGAATATCAAGCATATACAAGAACAGAAGCAATGATGCAGAAGTATATAGTTTTTAGCTGAATGAAAGTGACATAAGCACCATACATGAACAGGCTAACTGATTATTAACACTAATTATAAGGATATTATATTTTGCATCATTTGATCATTTACTGTTTATTATAAATAAACATTATCTTTCATGTAGTCTCTGGTCAAGACAATACATGTTCCCAGAAATCATGACAAGACAATTCTACCCGTGAGTGTGTCCATGTGAAGCCTGGCTATAAATTGAATTCCAAAAGTTTTAGTTACTGTAATTATTACTGATTATTAGTTAAATTTAAATTTCATTTTGATTGATGGTATTTTATGAAATGATAAATTAAATATGATACTTTACTGAGAAGCTAAGATTCTCTCCTCATCCAGAGCATATTCCCAACTGAGTCCTTTTACTCTGGCTGTATTGAAGGATTCTGGATGGTATGATGTCAACTATGATGTCACACGAACCACTCTAGATGGAAAGGCCATACCGTACATCTTCGGGAAAGGTTTGGAATTCAAACTTATGTCTTAAAAAAGTGCAATTACATAAAATTATCAATTTGATAATTGGTGGACACGAAATGTGAAGCTTACCCCTTGAAGTTGATTATTATCATTACATTTAGCAGCCATCTGAACAACCTACTCCATATAGTATTTACTAATGTATTCTATGCTCTTTTGATTAATCATGCAGGAAAATCTATTATTAATGCCTCCAATGCACCTCAGTCCCATATTGTAATTGCCTAAGTTATAAATTTTACACATCTCCAGTTAAATTGCAGTGGTAACCTGCATGCTAATTATTCTCAAGTAATGTGGTCTGTATGGATCTATATCCATACTAATGTATGGGAAGCTGGTCAACTACCTAACCAATATTAATAATAATAAGTACTGAAAGCAGAGTCTAGGGTGCATTGGGCTCTGAAGTTTCATTATTCTCTGAACAAATTGGATGAAATTTGGTCGTGAATGAAATAGGAACTCCTTTTTATATCGGTCACATGCATAGGCAAACATTGTTAAGTCCTCTTCATCTATATAATATAGAATTCATTTTACACGCTTTTGCTCCTTAAACCTATGATACCCAATATTCAAAAGTTAACCGTTACTAATTAATAATGAAACCCATATCCATTCACCATGAGGTGAAGTTTCTTGGGTATACTCATTATAGTATCTAATCAAAGGCACAAATGGATTCATTTTCTAGCAAAGGCTAAGATGATATAATATTTTATACTGACATAACTAATTATATGGATTAGATTTTGTCACTTCACGTCAAGTATAGCAAACCAAGGACTGATGATATTCACACTGTACATCAACATTCTTGCTAATAATAAATTTCCGAAGTACATTCCACAAACCGTCAAGATATTGGCTGTGGGGGATCATTGTACATATACTACTGAGGATTAATGCCACTCGTCTTTAACTAACAGCTGATATACAATGCCTGGTAGTTGGAGTAATGTGCCTGTAGAGCTCTGAATTTACTATTCAACTCAACATCCCACACCTCTGTCCCATGCAGGTCTTGGTTGTTCCTTCATTAGAGGATACACTTGGGACTCCAGTGTGAATCCTTACAACTGCCTTCAATACAGTTATGAAAATTCTCTTGGTGTATGTTCCTATGACGGACTGTACAAGGTAAAGTATACATCCAGTGTCGTTAAATAGATTGATATTTTTTGTATACTGTAGTCCTACAGATGTCATATTATGTTATTCCTTGCTATTTCGTACAGTACTATTCATTGATTTAGTATGTTTGCATTGTTGGAAAACACTCCAGTAAAATTTAAGTTTTCAATATCAATGGTTCTGTATGCAATGGGTACCCAAACACTGAAAATTTCGTTTTGTACATATTGTATGCCTTACCTTTTAATCCTTTTTCTAAGGAATATGCGTATAAACTGTAAGTGAATGAAGAACATCAGGGATGGTTAAAGTGTATTGTCTGCCTTGAAAGGGGGCAAATAGGTAGAGTACCCTACCATATTTAGTCATATTATAATTATGTTGTTGATGATATGTTAACAAGTATTCGTTGTTAGAAGATTCCAAGCTAATGATTATCATAATATTTCCTAGATAGAGTTGAAGTTGAAGACGATTTTCACAGATACAAAGTCAATATGACACAAAATACTATGAATATCCATCAATTCTGTCAAACTAAATGGAAAGGGTTTTTTGTACACCAATTGGAAGGTACTGCCATTATGATATCTGTCTTCATTCTTAGGGAACCTGTCAAAGATTTAGAGACTATTTTGGAACTGGTTGTACGTATCCATTCCCTTCTCCCAATCACAATTGCAACAGCTCTCAGACACCAAGTACGTTAGTGGTATACTAATACAACAACAGTATTCCAGTGCATTGGTCTAATAGTATATAGTTTATGTCACAATTAAAATGGTTGAAATATCAATTGGCATTCAATATTAAATGTACACTCAGTCTGTTTGAAACTACGATAATATGGTTCAGACAATTAACTCATTATAGTTCAGAATTAATTATTGATAATCCTACTCTTTGATATTCCAAAATGGTAATCATATTAATCTTTTCAAGCTATATCTGTTTTTTTTTGTCAAAATATAGTATATAACCCTGACCTAGAGATCATTGGAGGAAACTCAATGTGTTTCATGTCAAATATAAACAACTCTCGATTGAGTGCACAATGTTATGATGTGCATCCTGTAAATATTGGATCAGACTATGCCTACAAAGCAATTCTTCGCAAAGGTGAAGGACCAGGTCAGTATGTCATGTGCGTGGATCTCCTTCCCTTTGTGGAAATACTGTAATCCCATTCCAGATATCTACTGCACTTCAACCAGTAAGAATATCTCTGTTGATGAGGGAAGCATAGCTTGTGGACATCATGAAGTAATTCAAGCACTACGTCCTCCTGTGACCACTCTATCAGCTGTACCCAGTGAAGGTTGGAGAAATTTATACCATATTGACATGCATGATTAGAGAGCTGCTGGTTCACAGTTAACTTTCCACTTCCTGCCAGCTTGTCATCCATCATGTGGATCATGCTCAAAAATTGATGATCCAAGTGCTTGCAAAACTTGCAAGTACAGTAACCTGGCAATGGATGGACCAGCCCCCAATTCATGTAGCTCATGGCAACCTAGTGAGCTAGATGTTACTACTTAATGGTACTAATGTTTACTAATGGTAATAATCACCTGTACATGCACTACTTTAGAATGTACAATAAGACTTGTGGATGGTACGGAAACCAACACTAGTATCAGTGGTAGATTGGAGATCTTTGTTAATGGATACTGGCATACAGTCTGCAGTGATGGATGGAACAGGCGTGCTGCTAGGACTGTGTGTAACCAGCTTGGATACAAGAAACTGACTAATGCCTATATTGGACAGGGTGGTGTGTTTGGTGGAGGATCAGGTCCCATATTGGAAGGTGTTCAGTGTAGCAGACCAAGCACTAGGATCTGTACATGTTTGCCTGATAGTCCTCCCAGTAATGGTTGCAACCATGCCAAGGATGTCAGTGTGGCTTGTTCAAGTATGTAGATGTGTGCATGTATATACTCCCTTGTCACTGTTATGTAAATACTAATTTGTAATTCAAGTCCATTGCCTTTTTACTGGAATTATAAAATATAGGATTTTGTAATTGAAGTAATTAATCATGGGAAGTAAAATCAGTACCAAGAGTCCCCAAATTTGACATATATATTATATAAAAGGTCCAAGTGGGTGGTCTCTAACAATATATAAAGTTGCAGTTGCATAATTGATCTGTTTCAATTTTACGTGATAACCTAATTTGAAGATTGTTGCTGAATTTACAACTCCATCATATCTCTGCTGATGGTAGCAAAATCATTTAAATTTTGATGAGGACATCAAAATACAAATTATTTTATGAAAACAATATAATAAAATGCAAGATTGCATGCATGATCTAGGTAATTATTGCCAAAATGTAATGTGACTTGTAGATTGCATACAAGTACCCTCTGTAGTGTGATGTCTCATCTACGATCAATGGTTCCCTTCCACAGATGATTCCTTGCTATCAGGACTCATTGGGTACCCCTTTGGTCCAGAGTATGACAGGTTACTCCTCAATGGATACGTAATGTGGGCAACCAGTTTTTGCAAATTCCAACAAATATCTCTGTTAAATGGATCTTTTCCTTATTTTGGAGGACTGTATTCACGTATACAGGTATATACTTATGTAAAGATGCCTCACTATGATAAATACTATGTACATGTGCAGTTATCACCTGGAAATGTAAATTTTATTGGGTTATATTTCAGAGGATGAAACTTGATTAAAAAATTGCAAACGCTTCTGTTTCAGGAAGTATTCTTGTAACAGAGATAATACTATTATATTTCTTATAACAAGGTCTGTCACAATACAACTATAATCTTCTTAATTGCTTACCCCCGACAATCTTATCTTTTATGCAGACAAATTAATACCTCAATGAGGTAAAATTTAATATTTCAAGATGTCAACAATGTCATGCAGCACCACTGAATAATTATTAGTGTATTGTAATTTCATCTTGATATTCTCATTTTGAGAATTTGTGCCACAGTATGTGAAGTGGACTATAACTTACATACTTTATTTCATCACATGCAGGTTGAGCTAAATGGTATGGTTGCCTTATACAATGAGAGAATACTTTACTGTTGGGTCTCTGAGACATTCCCCTACAAACGTATATATGACAACGATTTTGCTAATCACGTCATAGCTGCATTGTGGATGCACCAGTGGCAATCAAACACAAGTGTTGTCTACGTCAAAGACTTCCTACGTCAAGAAAAAGAAGCTGTCTTCAGAGAAATTGATGATGCAATATACAATCAAACATCGCAGGAGTGTGTCACTGATAGGTTTAAGTTTCGTGCTCAGTGGGCTCTGATTGTCACATGGGTAGGACTTAGAGGGTATGGACATTATCATGTACCATGGATACCTGATGTGGTGAGTGTGTGTGTGTGTGCATGTGTGTGTTAAAATTGTGGCCTAGTACACAACTTTAACATGTAACTGCATGTATAAATTTGCATAATAATATTATTATTATATACATTTGTTCATGGCCAAATACTATAGTAAGAGTTATTGGTTTGGTGAATGGTTTTCAGTTACCACAGCAATCATACAATAGTATATAATGTATTTCACAGGTAACCTAATCCGATAAGGTAAATTGGTAAATGAAAGATAGTGATTAGTTCATAAACCTCTACAGCACACTAAAAATGCAATACACCACCACAAAGTTGTAATCAATACATTACTCTCGCTAGGAAATTAAAATACTACTTTTAAAATACTAATTGATTTATATAATTTCATGAAGTGTATTTCAGTTTATATCTACATTTTTTCACAGGAGAATACATTCCAGCTCATACTAGCCACCGACTGGACGTATTCCTTTGCCATTTTCACCTACCCTGAGGATGGACTCAACTGGGGAAATGATCCTGCTGGAAGTGGTAGATATGGTATAGTGGGCTACAATGTTGGTGATGGAGTGGGCTTCCTGAATCTTCCTGGATCTGGTACTGAGAATGTGACGTTGTTGGATGAAATAGAAGGTAACACAGGGAAGATCGGACAGTGGGTCTACCGTATCGACTCCAACAAGTCACTGAGCAGTGAGGGTGAGTATCAATACCTCTGGTACCATCAATAAACTATAACTAACTGTGTACAAACTATTATACTGTGTGGTACTAGGTTGGGTTGAAGGTATACTGTGTTTTAGTGGGATTGTATGAATATTAATCAGATTGAAGCTTGTAAAATACCCCTCACTAAATCAAGAGGAAACGGTATCCAGCAGAATATTGGTACATTTCGAAGGCTTGAGAATGTATGGAATTTACAGTCTAAATTTGCAGTGAATATACAACATACCTCCATTCCTGTATGTGTGAGTGTGTGTATGTGTGTGTGTGTCTGTGTGTGTGCATGTACGTGTGTGTCTGTGTGTGTGCATGTACGTGTGTGTCTGTGTGTGTGCGTGCGTGCATGCGTGTGTGTGTGTGTGTGTGTGTGTGTGTGTGTGTGTGTGTGTGTGTGTGTGTGTGTGTGTGTGTGTGTGTGTGTGTATTGGCTGAGGCAGTGTGCCTACGACGTACAATTGGTATAATAGAATATAACTTCAATTGTGAATGGCATCGTGTAAACTAAAGATTCAAATAATATAGTATACGAGATAGTATTGGAGATTGTGTTAATGTCTGTAATAAATGGGATCTTATTAAGTGTGCTAATTTGTTAACAGAACTGGCAGAGGCAAAGGATAAATCACTTGTACATGTTTGACATAGACCTGCATGTTGCATGATATTTTTTACTATTAACTTTTTCTCATACATACTCAACACCTTGGTGCAGGATGCATGTAATTTGCAGCTCGTGAAAATGTCTTTACAACTACTGCACTTCAAGTAGTACTTTTGTTTCCACAGCGATATGTCGCCCATGTACTTTCATAACGGGAACTTGTGCAAGTAATGGCACATGTCTATGTCCTAGTGAATGCCCTCAGTGCAAATGCGTAGATGGTAAGCAGTGAAATCTTCTCGGAACTGTGACTGTTTTGTCGAAAGAATTTGTAAGTATATTTACTCTGTACATATGTCTCATTTGTCCTTCACAGAAATTGATGAATGTACTCAGTATCCATCACTTTGTATCAAGGCTCACGCATGCCATAATGTACCTTGTGGATACCAGTGTCTGTGTTGGTTTGACCATGAATTGGTTGGAGATGAGTGTGGTTAGTGTGGTAGTCAGCATTGTATATTATTTACATGCTGGAAAACCTTAGCATGAGGCCTAGTGTTTCTTTTTTTCTATTTTTTGGGGTTGTGTGTGTGTGTGTGTGTGTGTGTGTGTGTGTGTGTGTGTGTGTGTGTGTGTGCATATTTGACAGTGGATACATGCATATTATGCATAATTTGTTCTTATGCTGTGGATCTTCCATGCCCTCCCAGTTCCCATCTGCTGTGAGTCTTCTCGTACCTGTAAAAATGCTCATGGATGTCTCAATTCCAATAATCGTCCATCCTGTTGTTGTAACTATGGTTACGAGCTTAATGCACGAAATGAATGTGTCGGTAAGTTTACACTAGCTCTTGGTTTTTGTGTATAATTATGCAGTCCAACCAGTTTCAAGTTTATTGTGCGTTCTAAACAGTGTAACTCCTTTGTTATTGTGTGCTTGTCCTTCTAAACACTAGACATCAATGAATGTGTCACTGGAACCAGCAGAGGACCAAATGTCTGCAACGAGAATTATGTTAGCTGTAACTCAAATATTCATGAAGATCCAAAATGCAATGGTATGCATTGACTAAATTTCAATGAGTCTTCTACAACAATTCAACAATCCTTTTGGATTAGCTAGCCCTCTTTCTACCATGTACAGGCTCTTCCAATTGCAATGTATTTGAAGGGAAATGCACACAAGTGTGTATCAATGAGGTTGGAACATACAGGTGTGAATGTTTTCAAGGTTTCAAATTGAAGGAAGACGGAGCTACATGTGAAAGTAAGTGTTAAAGTATATCCACAATGAAACATGACATCGTACGGTTTATTTTGAGTTTTTCCAAATTGTGTACAAATTTCAATATCACACAGACATTAACGAATGTACTGAAGGTGGTCACAATTGTTCCGGAACACAGTGTTGTGTGGACACAATTGGAAGCTTTGTATGTCAATGTAGAGAAGGATTTGAACCTACCAATGATGGACTAGATTGTGTGGGTATGTACACTAGTGTGGACTTATGTACTGCGTACAATTTTGGAACAAAATGCTTGTACAAATATGTAACTTAAATTATTCCGTATTATAATATTATGATGATGTGCATGTCCCTTGATACATAATAACAATAATTAAATTGTATTTGAATTAATATAATTATCATGATATTGGTGTCAATGTGCCTGTTTTGTGCTTGTACAGATATTGATGAATGTAGTCGTGGTCTTCACAGCTGTACTGCAAACCAGACATGCCTGAACACCATTTGGAGCATTGACTCTCAACAATGCAATAGCACAGACATCGGCTTTGAGTGTCCATGCAAGCAAGGATACCAACCCTTGAATGATGGTACAGATTGTGTAGGTTAGTAAGATCTTGATTACCATAACAAGCTGTAAATTTCATGTAACATGTCATGTGGCTGACAAGGTTAATGTAGTTTTAACAGAAAATGGAACTATTCTAAATACATTTCAATTATTGTTATTAACAAAAGGGATAGAGTCAGTAATATACCTTGGTATATAGAGGATGTACCTACTCCTACTAATACTTCCAATATTACAATTATTATAGAAATCTTTGCTCCATTTACATCACCAAACAAAGACTTATAATGTTGTCGCAATCTGTTCCTTTACATAGACATCAATGAATGCCTCTTGAACAATGGAGGATGTGAGCATTACTGTAACAACACTGTTGGCCATTATCAGTGCTCTTGCATGGAAACCTTCACATTGAGCAGTGATGGTCACAATTGTACAGGTGAGTATGGAGAGGACCAGATGGGCACATGAAATATTATTAATCAACAAATTGAGTAACCATGGCAATGTTCATGTATTATTTTATGTCAGTATGATTTCCATATCTGTACGTATGGTTCCAAAAGATCTGTCTGTTATCTCATACACAAGTGTGCTATCATATGTGTATGTGTAAGGTAGAGATATATGCATACATTGTATATACCTGTACCGTTACACACACACACGTACAAAATTAATTATAATACATGCTCAAATACACACCCAAGTATGCATGTGCACAACCACAACACGCAGACAGCTCATTAGCTTACATGCATGCACTCATGCACACAAACATATGAATTCATTCATGCATAAAGAAATTATCTGAAGTCATCATGCACATGTCAGGTTTGCATTGAATTTACCACAAAGGTTAATTATCCTAATAAAAATATATTATGTTAAAACGACAAAGATGAACAAAGTTGTGTAAAACTTAGATCCTTCCTAAATGGTTCATGGGATGAACTGAAATTTCCCTGAGTTGTGTTAAACAATGTGAGACAATCCCACCTGCCATAATATTGTGCTGTCACAGAAATCAAAGGTGTTAAAAGAGATTGTGCCATGCTTCTATATCTATAGTTTGTGACCACATCTATTTTACATGAAAACGCTATTTGAAAATTGTAACAGTTGCGGAATGTAGATGTAAATGAATTTGGTAATGAAATGATATAAATTATGATGAGGATATCAGAATATATATTAATTTTATAATAATAATAATAAAGAAGTGTAGGATTGTAAGCATAATCTACATTATTATTGCCAAAATGTAATGTGACTTGCAGATTGCATACCTTCTGCAGTGTGATTTCTCATTAATAATCAATGGTTCCCTTCCACAGATGATTCATTGCTATCAGAACTCATTGGGTATCCCTTTGGTCCAGAGTATGACAGGTCAATCTACAATGGACGCATAGTGTCATTAGGAAGCTATTGCAAAATCCAGCAAATATCTCTGCTAAATGGATCTTTTCCTTATTTTGGAGGACAGTATTCACGTATACAGGTACACACTTATGTAAAGATGCCTCACTATGACAAATACTATGTACATGTGCAGTTATCACCAGGCAATGTCAATTTTATCCGGTTGGAGGATGAAACTTGATTAAAAAATTGCAAAAGTTTCTGTTTCAGAAAGTATTCTTTGTAACAGAAATACTACCATAATATTTCTTATTTGCTAACTCCGACATTGTATTATATAAAAATTGCTAAGGTTTAAATATGTAACATCAAAGTCTATAAAATTCAAAATAGCTATAGACACTTAACCTTCATGCAGACAAATTACAAATATCTTAATGAGGTAAGATTTGATATGTCAAGATGTAAAGGATTAATTAATAATTATAAGTATTATTGTAATTTCATCTTAATATTCTCATTTTGTTAATTGGTGCCACTATATTTTTTCGCCACATGCAGGTTGAGTTAAGTGGTATTGTTGCCTTATACAATGATAGAATATCTCCCTGTTGGGCCCCTGAGACATTCCCCTACAAACGCATATACAACGATTTTCCTAATCATGTCATAGCTGCATTTTGGCAGTACCAGTTGCTATCAAACACAAGTGTTGTCTACATCAAAGACTTCCTACGTCAAGAAAAAGAAGCTGTCTTCAGAGAAATTGATGAAGCAATATACAATCAAACATCGCAGGAGTGTGTCACTGGTAGGTTTGAGTTTCATGCTCAGTGGGCTCTCATTGTCACATGGGCAGGACTTAGAGGATATGGACGTTATCAGGATACGGTTAGTGTGTATGTGTGTGTGTGTGTGCATGTGTGTGTGTGTGTGCGTGTGTGTGTGTGTGTGTGTGTGTGTGTGTGTGTGTGTGCATGCGTGTGTGTGTGTGTGTGTATGTGTGTGTGTGCTAGTGTGCATGTAAGCATGCATGCATGCATGCATGCAGGCTTTCACTTAAATTTGCGGCCTACGTAACTCTATGCATGACTAATTTGCAATTGGTATAATTATATGCATTTCTTAATGTCCAAATGCTACAATAACAGTTATTGGTTTGGTGAGTGGTTTACAGTTACCACAGCAATCTCACAATAGTATACAATGTATTTTACATGTAACATAATCCAATAAGTTAAATAGGTAAATGAAAGAAAATAATTGGGTCATAAACCTCTACAGCACGCTAGAAATGCAATACACTACCACCAATTTGTTAACTACACAGCACCCTTTCAATTAAAGCCAACAATACTATAATCAGAACAATTATATTCTAGTGAATACATCATTAACACCAAAAAATGTACATAAATCAAAATGTCATATCATACACACAACCTAGTTATATATCTTCAACACAATGCATTTGGTTTCTTGTTGAATGTGTGAATGATTCCACACAAAATTGTTTGCAACTTGCTACCAACACATAACTTAGTCATGTAGTATAGCTCATACAGCCATTCTGTAGTTGTAGTTCTTTCCCATTACTTACACATGGAAAGAAATAATACAATAATTGGTCAATAGAATATCATGGTCCAGGAGTATATTTCAGTTAAATCTGTATTTTTTACAGGAGAATACATTCCAGCTCATACTAGCTACCGACTGGACGTATTCCTTTGCCATTTTCACCTACCCTGAGGATGGACTCAACTGGGGAAATGATCCTGCTGGAAGTGGTAGATATGGTATAGTGGGCTACAATGTTGGTGATGGAGTGGGCTTCCTGAACCTTCCTGGATCTGGTACTGAGAATGTGACGTTGTTGGATGAAATAGAAGGTAACACAGGGAAGATCGGACAGTGGGTCTACCGTATCGATTCCAACCAGTCACTGAGCAGTGAGGGTGAGTATCAACACCTACAATACTGTGTGTGATACTAGGTTGTGTTGAAGGTATACTGTGTTTTAGTGGGATTGTTAATCAGATTGGAGCTTGTGAAATACCCCCTCACTAAATCAAGAGGAAACGGTGGTATCCAGCAGGATATTGGTACATTCTGAAGGCTTGAGAATGTATGGAATTTACAACCTAAATTTGCAGTGAATATACAACATGCCTGTTTGCCCATTCCTGTATGTGTGTGTGCTGTGTGTGTGTGTGTTGTGTGTGTGTGTGTGTGTGTGTGTGTGTGTGTGTGTGTGTGTGTGTGAGTGTGTGTGTGTGTGTGTGTGTGTGTGTGTGTGTGTGTGTGTGTGTGTGTGTGTGTGTGTGTGTGTGTGTGTGTGTGTGTATTGGCTGAGGCAGTACATGAGCCTAATATGTACAATTGGTATAATACAATAATATAACTTCAATTCTGAATGGCATTGTGCAAACTAAAGATTCAAAAATAGTTATGAGATAGTATTGGAGATTTGCATGAATGTCTGATATAAGGATAAATCACTTGTACATGTTCGATATAGACCTGCATGTTGCATGATATTTTTTACTATTAACTTGTTCTCATACATACTCAACACCTTTGTGCAGATTGCATGTAATGTTGCAGCTTGTGATTCTCTTTTACAACTACTGCACTTCAAGCAGTACTTTTGTTTCCACAGCGATATGTCGTCCATGTACTTTCATAACGGGAACTTGTGCAAGTAATGGCACATGTCTATGCCCTAGTGAATGCCCTCAGTGCAAATGCGTAGATGGTAAGCAGTGAAATCTTCTCGGAACTGTGACTGTCTTGTCGAAAGGATTTGTAAGTATATTTACTCTGTACATATGTCTCATTTGTCCTTCGCAGAAATTGATGAATGTACTCAGTATCCATCACTTTGTATCAAGGCTCACGCATGCCATAATGTACCATGTGGATACCAGTGTCTGTGTTGGTTTGACCACGAATTGGTTGGAGATGAGTGTGGTTAGTGTGGTAGTCAACACTGTATATTATTTACATGCTGGAAAGCCTTAGCATGAGGCCTAGTGTCTTTATTTTTCTTGTGTGTGTGTGTGTGTGTGTGTGTGTGTGTGTGTGTGTGTGTGTGTGTGTGTGTGTGTGTGTGTGTGTGTGTGTGTGTGTGTGTGTGTGTGTGTGTGTGTGTGTGTGTGTGTGTGTGTGTGTGTGTGTGTGTGTGTGTGCATATTTGACAGTGGATACATGTATATTGCATAATTTGTTCTTTTGCTGTGGATCTTCCAATCCTTCATACTCTCCCAGTTCCCATCTGCTGTGAGTCTTCTCGTACCTGTAAGAATGCTCATGGATGTCTCAATTCTAATAACCGTCCTTCGTGTTGTTGTAACTATGGTTACGAGCTTAATGCACGGAATGAATGTGTCGGTAAGTTTACACAAGTTCTTGGTTTTTGTGTACAAGTATGCAGTCCAACCAATTTCAAGTTTATTGTGCGTTCTAAACAGTGTAATTCCTTTGTTATTGTGTGCTTGTCATTCTAAACACTAGACATCAATGAATGTGTCACTGGAACTAGCAGAGGACCAAATGTCTGCAACGACAGTTATGTTAGCTGTAACTCAATTATTCATGAAGATCCAAAATGCAATGGTATGCATCGATTAAATTTCAATGAGTCTTCTACAACAATTCAACATTCCTTTTGGATTAGTTAGCCCTCTTTCTACCATGTACAGGCTCTTTCAATTGCAATGTATTTGAAGGGAAATGCACACAAGTGTGTATCAATGAGGTTGGAACATACAGGTGTGACTGTTTTCAAGGTTTCAAATTGAAGGAAGACGGAGCTACATGTGAAAGTAAGTGTCAAAGTATTCCACACCAAACATGATATCGTACAGTTTGAGTTTTTTTTCCAAATTATGTACAAGTTTCAATATCACACAGACATTAACGAATGTACTGAAGGTGGACACAACTGTTCCAGAACACAATGTTGTGTGGACACGATTGGAAGTTATGTATGTCAATGTAGAGAAGGATTTGAACCTACCAATAACAGACTGGATTGTGTTGGTACGTACACTAGTGTGGGCTTCAATTTATGTACTACATGAAGATTTTGAATCACAGTGCTTGCAAGAATAAGTAACTAATGCAATTATTCCGTATTATTATATTATAAATATGTGCATGTCCCTGGATACATATTAATAATAATCAAATTGTATTTGAATTATTATACTTATCATGATATTGGTGTCAATGTGCCTGTTTTGTGCTTGTACAGATATTGATGAATGTAGTCGTGGTCTTCACAACTGTACTGTGAACCAGACATGCCTGAACACCATTGGGAGCATTGACTCTCAACAATGCAATAGCACAGACATCAGCTTTGAGTGTCCATGCAAGCAAGGATACCAACCCATGAGTGATGGAACAGATTGTGTAGGTGAGTATAATCTGGATTACAATAAAAGCTGCCAATTGTTCATAAATTCCATATAACATGGCATGCGGCTGACATAGTCATTGTAATTATAGTGGGAAATGAAACCATTCTAAGAGGACTTCAATTATTATTATTATCGAAGGCGATAGATAAATTTTTGGTGTTCAGTGGGTGTACGTACTCCTATTGATGTTTCAAGATTATAATTATAGAAAGCTTTGTGACGTGCCTAAACCCGAAAAGACTTATATAACAATAGTGTCTCTATCTGTTCCTGTATGTAGACATCAATGAATGCCTCTTGAACAATGGAGGGTGTGAACATTACTGTAACAACACTGTTGGACATTATCAGTGCTCTTGCACGGAAACCTTCACATTGAGCAGTGATGGTCACAATTGTACAGGTGAGTATGGAGAGGACCAGAAGGGCACATGAAATTGATCAACAAATTGAGTAACCATGGCAATGTTTATGCATTATTCAATGCCAGAATGATTTCAAAATCTGTACTTATGATTGCAAAACATCTGTCTGGTAACACACACACAGTGTGCTCTCATGTACGTATGTATATACCGGTACCATTACACATACACACATACAAAATTAATTATAATACATGCTCAGATACACACCCATGAATGCATGAGTAAAGCCACAACGCACTGACAGCTCATTAATAATTATACATGCATGCATGCACACATACAAACCTGTAAAGTCATCATGCATGTGTCACGTTTGTATTGAATTTACTACAAAAGTTAATTAACCTATGTTAAAATGACAAAGATGGATAAGGTCGTATTATATAAACTTAATGCTTCCTAAATTGTTCATGGGACAACCTGAAAATAGTTTCCTGTGTTAACAATGCGAGACATTCCCACTTGCCACATTCTACTGTCACAGAAAGGTGTTGAAGGAGATTGTGATATGCTTCTAAATCTACACATGTATGCTATTCCTCCATGTAGCTACCTGTCCACCTAACCACTTTGTGACCACATCTAACATGACAGTGTTTGATAACAGAGGAGCACAGATCACAGTGGAACAACCAGTATGTATTCCCTGTACTAATGCGAGTGGAGGATCTGAAGTGTTCTGTGATTATTGTAAGTCCAAGTGTGTTTTATTTTTATGTATTAAAGTACATCTCTCTCAATATTAAACTGGGTAACTTCGCTATATTGAATACAATAAACTCACACAGGACACCTTTAATATAAAAAAAAACTTTATACCTCGGAGCTGAGATCTAAGATACTCCCCCACCATTGATATAAAATCCAAGATTAATTCCCACCTTTGCTAGCACTAAAGAGTAAGATGGACCTCATATTGTCTTAGTCTTATCCGAAGAGTCCGGAGCTTCTATATATTATATACATTACACACATAATATTATTATTTTCTTAACTCACGGTTTGCAAGTCTATTATAATAGACGTATACAAACCTAGAGAATATACATAATATGCAAGATGCATTGCATGCAAATATTTAAATAGCTATTCTTAAATTATTATTACTATTACTATTATTATATTTTTATACCTATTATACTCTTCCAATATCAAAGTACTCACGGAATGGAGCTAAGAGTTACAATCTGACTTATCTATAGCTGTTACATACTGTAGCAATGTGAATCCCAGTCAATAATATAATAATACTATGCAAAGTAGAACTATAAATATTGATATTGCAATGTCAACCTTCTCCACATATGCAGGTTGGGGTACTGTGTCTCCTACTCTGCTGAAGAGTAGGGCCCTTCCTTCTACTGGAGGTATGTTCCTTCTCTGGAGCATCCCTAAAAATGCAGCCAGTTGTGATTATGATGGATTCCGATTGTCTGTCTTTGAAATAACTACTGGAGTCCCTAGTTTAGTACGTCAAACAAAGTTGAACAAGCCTGTGAGGGCATTCTTTTGGCACAGTCTGGAGAGAGGCCTCAGGTACCGCTTCACTGTTCAGATAACCAGGAAGGGTGAACTCAGCAAACCTCTCACTCTTGTCACAAGTTTCTAAACCCTGGCCTTTGGAACGGATCACATACCCAGAATTTAATTAGATTGTAATAACATTGAATTTATATAATCCACTAGTGTGAGAGAGCAATACAAAACCAATGCATTTGGGGCATTAATTAGCTTATTATTCTTTGGTCTTGTGACCAAATGTGTGAGTTATTAAATTCAGGTCAATTATTATTAATGTCTGAAAAAGGTAAATTGCTAACATATTTGTAAGATGGTTGGTGAATTGATACACCAAAGCTACAAAGTGAACAATTAATTACTATATGACAGTCCACATATGCACATGTTGCACCATTGTTATGCTACCAAGGACCACAGAGATAATTGGTAAATGAATTTGTGTAATAGTGGAAAGTGCAAGTAAGAAACTAATTTAAAAGCAATTTTATGCTAAATTAGTATTAGACAACTTTATACTAACCATTATGACACACACTATGTGTCACCCATTTTTGCAACTTCATACTTAGTCTAGTTGAGAGTGAACCCACAGACCTGCCAGGATCCACAGAACAAAAGAATAAGAAATTCCATATGATTTATTATGCGCAGGATAACATATTACAAAATAAAGCCAAATGTTACTCACATTGGGATGGTAAGTTGAAAGCAGTGTCCATGTCTACAGAAACGAAACTTCCAAGTAAATATATGCGGTGTATTGGACAACAGTCACACGTTATATCACTTACCAAAGATAGGGATGTATGGGTCTAGCGGTACCAATATGTTGCATTACCAGGATGTATGCTTACAAAATGTTTAAAATATAATTAGCAGATAGGGACAGAGTAGAATATCCATCATATCAAATAAGAGCATCATATAAATGAGAGAAGGTGAAAAGGGTTGTAGTTGAAGAACCTCCTTACATTGTGTATCAATGTATTGTGATGCTATTACTCACCATGTACCAAGGCTTGCTCAAGGTTGCAATAATTGGCTTACATGCAGGTTTCAAGAAGGACGGAGGGGGTAAACAAAAGCAAAATTATACTTCTGAATCAATCTATTGCATGTAACTTCACAGAATAAACACAATTAAAGATGGTCTGAATGCAACTGTGCTGGATCTGAAATATCACATCATTGGTTTCAATTATCATATCAACACATTCCAAATTTAAAGAGTTTAGCCGATATAATATAAATGCATAATTACCCTATAGCAACCTAAATAAGGTCTGATTCAAAACATTCCGAATAATAATATTATACTAGTTAGATTACTACAATATACTAAAGGGCTTAATTGTCACCAGGAGGATGGGAAGTTATAGGTGCACATCAAAGACAACCTCCCAGTGCATACACACACCAGCAATCGTCAACAAGTCTACAATTATGGAGAGTGGTGGGAGTTTGTAAGCAAGGCAAACCTAAGTCTACCTGCCACCTTGGACCAGACAACACTTAAATGAATAGCAAATGTTGAATTAGTTCTGCTCTTTCCTTCTTTCCACCTGAAAAATACAGGTAGATTTACATGTTATCAATTACTAACACCCATTCACTCATGCATGACAGTCACATTCACCACACACTCACAATTATATCCACCACTCAAAACGAGCACATCCACCTGCTCACTCACAACCAGCACATCCACCCACATACTCACAGCCATTATACATTATACTATATCTTTAGTCAAGGAGTGCACACACATAACAGGTACACAGTGAATCTGATACAATGCAGGACAAATGCGTGCTGCCTCTCTGAACCCAGTATCTATGCAGACCACACACAGATGTGTTTACCTCTTGAGCTTAAGAGGAGGAGAGAATATTGAATCCTTTAACATATTTCAGAGATCATAATAATATTGTTTAAAAGCCGGTTCTTAACATGTACGTATCTTGAGTGTGTCAAGTGAGAGTATTGTGCATGTTTGCATACAAGTCCGAGTTTGTAAAAATGTGTGTGTGTGTGTGTGTGTGTGTTTGTGTGTGTGTGTGTGTGTGTGTGTGTGTGTGTGTGTGTGTGTGTGTGTGTGTGTGTGTGTGTGTGTGTGTGTGTGTGTGTGTGTGTGTGTGTGTGTGTGTGTGTGTGTGTGTGTGTGTGTGTGTGTGTGTGTGTGTGTTTCCGTGTGCATGTGTGTATGTGCGTAAGTATGTGTATGTTTGTGTGTGTGTGTGATTCTTTGTACTTGTATGTGTGTGATATGTGTATGCATATGCGTCTGTGGGCTTATCAGAAAATGTTAGTTAGGTCCTTTCTCAACACATGTTTTTTACACATGTCTATTGGATTTCAATGTCTAATGTGGATGGCAAATTATATTGTACATTAAGCATATTTTGTGTGCATTGGTGATCAGATCCATTACCAATCATTGCAGATGTATCGTACAGTAGGTGTGTACGTGAATGTGATGTATCTAGTAATTATAGCACACACAGAAAAACAGAGAAAAAACAAAATCCAACCACTCAAAAAGAAATCAGTAAATTTAACATGTACACATACAGTAAACACATGGGCAATTCTATAATCATACGTTTTCACATATTATGATGTATGTACACCACACTCACCCATATATACACACCATGTAAACAACTATACACTCATGTACATGCATGCATCTCCCCACACGTACATACATGTACAAACACACACACACATGTCAGAACATATTATGTAAATATATAATAGTACACACATACTTGTACACAATGACTAACTTTGATTCTCTGTACATGTGCTTCATCATCTATATCTTCAAAAAGGTCCACAATTCTCATATACAAAATTTATGTGGACGACAACACCAGTTTCCAAGTGTCTCATTGATGATAACACACTCCTCTCAACAGTCCTTTGTGTGGTGGAGGTGCGAAGTGGCTATAGACAAAAATAGAATTTGAATTTACCTACTTGTAATCCTGTTGTGTATGAACAGATAATACATTGTGTACAATATATAGTATACGTGTATCCCCTCTTATTATGTACATATTATTATTATGCACGTGTTAAAATATTAGTTACATTCATGATATAAGTATATTATAGAAAGTATGATTTGGTTAAATATAAACAACATACGAGGATATGTACATACTTACATCTGATTCAGTGGATGCAAACATTTACAAATTGTCAAGGTCTTTACCCCTTCCTTCAAGGGTACAGTAACTTCACCTCTGAAAAGTGGACAATTAACCTCTCTTCAGTGGACAAATTCGTTGGGTCCAATGTGTCCTTTATAAGGAGGCTCCACTGTATACACTTACACGTTAAGAGGTGCACGATCCCAATTCTGATGTTGATATTGTACATTGAGTGATACAGTACAGGAATTCCTGTGACCGGAAGATATATCAAATTTATTGTAAATCGGTTTTATTTGAATCACATACTACATGATGCCTGTGTTATTCCTGTGTGTAGGGTGGGGGTGGGTGGGTGGTTTAGTGTATGTGTGTGTGGGAGAGTTGTGTTTGAGCATAGGATATGTGTGCGGGGGGGTGGTTGTGTGAACGTGTGTGTGTGTGAGGAATTGGCTTGAGTGTATGTGGGGGGGGGTGGTTGGGTGAACGTGTGTGTGTGAGGAATTGGTTTGAGTGTATGTGGGAGGGGGGGTGGTTGAGCGTATGTGTACTTATGAGATTTACATCCAACTGCCTGCAGCTAGCAAAGCCAAGTAAAGTAACTTAATACATGCATGATTGAATAAAACCTTCAAATGAGACCTCTAACACCAGCATATGTATATGTACTTGTTAGTGAGCACATACATCTATAAACAACTGTATTCATATGATATGTACAATGACACACGCACACATGCACACATTGCGAATACGTATGCATGTGTTACTATGGTAACTGTACTTTCAACCTATTACATGCAACACTCCAGAGTGATCCTATCATTCATGCATTCACCAATTTTACAGTGTACCTACACTTCTAATACAATGCTATTATATTGTCCATTGAGAACTAGTAGAAATAATAATTGCAATATCACCCGTCTCAGGATACATTGTAGGAAAAAGCTCACTTGAGCATAAAGTTCTCCGATGATTCTGGCTGACAATATTTCACTAGCACAATGACCTGGAACCGCAAGAACAATTGCTATATTTAGTCATGATGCTCTTTTATGGGATATGCTGAATGTTTACAAGCTCACAGTGGATGCATATGGCATCCTTTACCACCATCTCAATGTTGTACATATATATATACAAGTTGACATATTATGTAAAATTTAATGTTTAATATACATGTGGTTAGGGTGTTTTTCACCTATTAGCCTAAGTGTGAGGAGGTGATGTAATACACATATGCTATATCCTTTCTATTACATTACAGCTTTGCTCTCGACCGCTTTCCCTCCTGATGAAAGAGCCGACATTGCTATTTGTCCACATTAGCTACCAATCCACCAAGCCTGCTTTCCTTAGAAGGTCCAATGCTTTCTGAGATCCCGGCGTAACGACGTTTTTGGACGCCTCCATACACAGCAGAAATCCGGATGATTGGAATCCACCTCCAAACACTCTTTCCGTACGTCTTGTTCATCTTCAGAATCAATGGTTAAGTCTCCTGTGCGCTTATAGAATTTCTTATACTTTGACTTGATCGAGGTTTGAAATAACAGAATGATTTGGTATGCTTTGAGGAGGTCTTCATTCTTCTTGGAAAGGAGCTTGCTACGTCGTTAGCTTGGAAGGGGTGCCGAATTCATTTCGCACATTTAGACGTACGTAGTAAATAAATGTGTATGATTTAATATAGTTAATATTGGCCTATAATTGTATAATTATAATAATAATTAATATTATTATTATTATTGAATATAGCATGGAAATGGCTTTGTCTAGTTACGGATTATCCATGGGCCATCCTGTTCCTGGACCATCAACGATGCCCGGGCCCCTTGCACTGGGGTATAACTCCGATGGAAGAGAGCAAGTAACGTATTTTCGATTTGAAAACGAGGACAACGAAGCAACAAGACTCAAGACCTTTTGGAATAGGCTATAACCTATCGGATCAGGTCTATATCTTCCCATCTCGACGAAGGACCAGAAGTGGTCGGAAAACAGGGGAACGGATATTGTGCGACGGAATAGCTCGTGTTGGTAAGTACCCACGAGGGAAATAATCCTGCATGGGGATCCTGGCTTCTACATGTTCTTAGTAGCAGTAGTATAAAAATCCCTTGGTGTGTTCTTTTATCAGCAGGTGGTATCAGATTTATGTGTAACTCTCTTTAAATACGCATTCATGCATGTGTTTGTACGCAATATGTACATAGGGTCTGACATCATTCTGAACACTTTAATTTACTGTTATGAGACGCCTCATGTATACAAATTACACCTAGTGTGCAAACTAAGGTGCTTTGAACTGATTCACCTATCACATTATCTGTCATGTGTCCAACTACGTCTGGTTATGTGCAATCTTGAGTGGGTGGACATGACAATATATACTTGATTACATCAATCAGTATAGTGAGTGATTTACATTAGTAATATGGGCCTCTACATACATACATACATACAAGAGTGGATTACGTGCAATATAGTGTACATGCATGCATACAATAGTGTGCATACATGCTATATTGTGCATACATACAATAGTATACATGCATACTGTAGTGTATTAGGCATACAATGGTGTACGTACATACATACATACAGCTACGTGTGTCATGCATTCAGGACTGTTCCCTCATACTTTCTATATACATGTAATACATCTACATATGTGCATACGTAGATATTCCATTGTTTATAAACGTACCTACATAAACGTTCTCTTTATACATTGCATGTACATACGTATGTATAGCGCATGTACAGTTAATGTGTGTACATGTGATGTACTATGTACACAAGCCTCATAGTTATCTTCTGTATAGGATCTCCAATTCAAGCTAACCACTGTGCTAGAGCCACCTGCCTTGCAGTTCGACTTTTCCCTGGAAGACGACAATTTTGAAGCTATACAAAGCCTCACCAGCTCAAAAACAAGCAGCTGAATGGGCATTCAATGGCTTTTGGGCTGGAATGGCTTCGTCATAATATCTTTTAATCATCGTCTTCTAGGGAGAAGACAAACCACAAGGCTGACATCTTCGGTGAAGGACTGTTTACACCGTTAGGATGTCTCTCGGTAGCCATTAGGACAAGAACAATGAAACAAGAGTAGAAGCGACTATACTGCAGTCTACTGCAAAATACTTTTTTTCAACATTAACACTTAGGGGAGTGTGCGACAAGTTAATTACTGTACGGGGAAGTATGTATTGGCTCTTTATTGCATTTACCCTCTGGCGCTTTTTGCACTTGGGACTCGAGCAAATGCGCCAATGCATACTTCCCTGTACAGTAACTATTACATGAATTGCACCATTCAGCTTATGTAATCTCAAATCAGTATATAATCAGTCAAAATGTGATCTGTCACAGAGGGTTGGATAACTCTTGTCTATTTCCTCAAAGTGATGTATATATATGTCGGCCTCCAACTTTATTATTTTAAAGAAATTATTTAAAGCTATTAGCTACTTCATTTACTCTAGGCATAATAACATTTAAAAATAAAAAAATATGTAGGGATAGCTAGCAAAAACAGGGAAAGAACAAGGTAGGGATGAGCAGAATATAAAGGCGGTTGGACTGAGCAGCACATCCGAATAAGAAGACTACCGAACATAACAATCCCTTTATCAACAGCTGCAGACAGAATACTGTGTATTGCACTAGCAATAACTGCTGTTGACAAAGAGATTGTTATATTCCGACAGTCTTCTCATTCCGACATGCTGCTCACTCTGACGGTGTTCTCATTCCACTCATTCCTACCTTGTTCCTTCCCTTTTTTGCTATCCCTACATCCTTTTGCATAAAACCTGTCATCTTCTCAGTATATGAATATCCTTAATCGAACAAGATGGTGTATTACTACGAGGCAGTCGCTGCATAGTGTTGGAAATGTAGCAGTCACCATATTTCATTAAAAACAAGATTCAATTTAGTAATTGGCGTTCAAAAACACGTGGGGCAGCCACCCCCGCACTCCAATTACTTGGACGTCTTTCTTAGGTTCATTGTGTTTGTACATATAATATTATGTATACGTATGTGTGTTTCTATGGTAATTGTACTTTCGACCTATCACATGCAACACTACAGAGTGATCCTATCATTCATGCATTCACCAATTTTATACAAAGTAAGGCACACACTGTACGTACACTTCTAATACAACACTATTATATTCCCCATTGGGAACTAGTAGTAATAATAATTGCAATGTCACCCTGTCTCAGGACCCGTTGTAGGAAAGAAGCTCACTTGAGCATAAAGTTCTCCGATGATTCTCGCTATTAATATTTCACTAGCACAATAACCTGGAACAGCAAAAACAATTGCTGTTTTTGTCATAATATTCGTTTATGGGATATGTTTTGATTACCATCCATATGTGAAATAAAGCGTGTACTACCATGGTGGTATACCTGTACATATTTCATGTCTGGGTCTTAAATTTCAAAAGTGATTTGTTGTATGTTTCCAAGTTCAAGAGGATGCATTGTATCCTTTATCACCATACCATGTTGTACATACAATTTGACATACATATAATATGTACATACAACGGAATACCATGTAGTGAGGGTGGTTTTTTCCAGTTAAGGGTGAGGAGGTGACGTTGTACATGGGAATCATGGTCCTCACACTCACATCTCCTTTTACACGACACCCCATATGGCCAGTATACATGTACTGCGTATAAGATAAGTCGATTAGCCAAAGACAGACATTCTTAATATTAGCCTTTATGGAGACTGAAGTTAACCCAAATAATTGCTAAATATATTGCTTTCCCTGCCACAAAGGTAACCCGTACAGGCCTGCAGGTAAGAGTGGAGTGTAGGGTTTATGCAGTACCTCTCCCCCCCCTTCCCTTCCCCGACTAGACTATTAGGTCTTAAAATTCCAACCTTTCCTAATAGTTCAATGTCTTACAGTGTAGCATATTGGAGGCCAAAAGCTAAGTATTCCAGAATTCCACCACTCTGTGCTACACTACGTTGGAATTGCACTTTTTGTTAAATTGGACTCTTCAGTCTCCTATAAAGATCTGCCTACAGTAATTATATAATTTCTCATTCTCATATTGTAAATTTCTTCATGGTCAACCTGACTACTTCACTTATCCACAGTTTGTATCGCACTTTTTGTTAAGTTGGACTTCTTACTAGCTGTCTTAAACTTTCATGCACTCGATTGAATCAGACAACATTGTGATTAAATAATTAATAACTCTTGGCAATCAACACCATAATAATTATCAGTAAGTATAATATCCTATTATAAGCAGCTGCTACAAAAAGTGAAGAAGCTACACTACATGGTTTTGGCTAAATAGTTTTGCTTAGATGAAGTTTATTTGATATTACTATGCTATTAGCTGCTTGCAGTTAATCTGCATGATGTAATTGTTAGTTCCAAGAGCAGTCTGACATTGGTTATTTCCTCTCCCAAGGACTACATAGAGAAAATTTGCGATCACAGAGTGTGAATCATTGGGAAGCTTAAATTGTGTAATGGACTCCACATGTGTACTGAGATTATTCTCACCAGTTCTCGCAACGTGCACCGATAGCGTGTCCGGAAAGATAAGGGGGATAATGGTTAATTCCACAACAGTCAAACTCCTCAATCCGAAAAAAATCCTTGACAATTTGACTCAACATAGCAGTAATCCAAAAAAGGGTAAGTT
>OZ026551.1:1959017-1986517 GCA_964020155.1 Chondrilla cf. caribensis | reverse complement strand
ACGTATAGTATTATTATAATAATTAATATTTACACCATATTATATATTTATACATGCAACTATAGAATTAACTTTATATTAGAAACATACACATACATCTCAATAATAATAATTATAAAATTAATATTATTGTAATCATCCATCACTATAATATAATATAATGAAGACACATATTATTATTCAAAAATATTAATAGCTTTATTATATTATACATATATAGCCTATACCAACTAGATTTAAGGTTCAATGAGCATGTACACATGCAGTGTTGTAGTAAACCATACTATCCGACATGCTGGAACAACAGTAGCTAATCTTTCTTTGGACTCATTACGCATGTCAGTTTCACCTCATTATTAATTCCAGAAATCAATGTTTCACCCAGTTGGGTTTTTTCAGGAACACTTAAAACACAACACACAAAACTTATTTAATCGACTCTTAGCTAACTATTAATTATACTAAACGTTACTGCTAACTAAACAATACTGTTCTACAAAGTTTAGATAAGCTCCTAAGATGGGTCTGGAATCGAAACCTGAAGAAGTGAAAAAGTTTAAATATTACAGTAGTACCAAATGAGAAAAATCTACAGACAACATTTGAAGTACTAGTGTGTGGAGCACATAGCATATTGAAGTGGTTCATATATTGATACAATGTTGGGTAATGTATGACAACACTTAGCGATCCGGTAACAAAATTGATGCCTATTACGATCATGGGATACTTCAGTAGACCAGGAAGGGTCTTTGGCAGGTGGAGAACCTTCATCATACAAAGACTTTGATAGTTGACAAGATGCAATTACAAGTAGTACCACTTGTTGCATGATTGTTAATATTGTTATACTGTAGTAGAGTGAGGACATTAATTTGGTATATAGAGACACACACTATATCTCCACCACTACTGCAGCTGCTGTACTAGTGCAGTGTGAGTGCTCCTCGGTCTGACAACCTCACATGTCAGGCATGTGACATGCCTCCTCTTTCATGGAAGACTTCAGGTCATGTTGATTTTAATTGATACCCTAAACACACTCCATGTACATATGAGTGTGGTCTCATGTAGCCAGACCCTTCACCTGTGCACTTCCAATCCAGGAAGTGATCAGAGAAAAGGTATGGCTATGCAAGACTAACTGAGAGTATGAGACACAAGAGTGCACACAAATGTAAACATGTATCCCGCATCACATCTGGTGAATACACATGTCTGCATCGACCATCATATTATGTAGTGTGAGTACACACATATACACATACACAATAACATACATACAAGTTGTACATGCATATACACATACACAAAAACATACATAGAAGTTGTACACGCATATACACATACACAATAACATACATACAAGTTGTGAATACATATAGAAACTCACTTAGGACACACACCATGATCTTTCATTTTGCTTAACTCCAACCAATATCTGCTGTGCCACTTCTGGTCCTTTTGCTTTTTCCACAGTATCCAACAGGAATTTCCAGGTAGGGGGGAAGTTATCTCCTGATTTTCCATCTCTCCAGTATTGAAGAGCAAGGAAACCATTCGGAATAATTGGGTCCAACTTTAGTTGCAATGCTAAGGCTTTATCAAGTGGAACTCCAAGATCAGCTATCCAATTGGTCCAATCACGGCAAATTGCTAGAGTTCCAGATAATGCTTCATTAGAAGGCTTCTTATCTGAATGGTCATCACAAGAGATCACATACTCATTTATTTGTATACTTAGTACGTACTGTGTTTGAAAGAAGTTACTATAGTAATGTACATACAGTATATGTACATGTCACATATGAAGTATGGACACAAATACAGGCTTCAACCAGAAATGCATGGTAAATCCAAAGGGAGGCCTCACAAGGTAGCACACAGACCCTGTAGGGGTCATGAACCACGTACAATGTAATAGTTACATATTATAGTGAACAGGCTTAACCCTGCTCTATTGACTTGAAGGGATAGCCCTGGCAACACAGAAGAGTTGACCATGTTATTAGTTGAATAAGCATTGCTGGTAGGTTATGACTGATTGCCATCTCTGAGTCAATGGGATTTCAGTCACCTAGCTAATAGAGACTATTAATTGGTCTTGTCAGCTGGTTGTCCTATTATCTGGTGATGCATTGTCAACCTATATATACATATGCTAGGTGTCATGTATGAATCTCTCCCAATATGTACTATGTATAACTACACACACATACAGAGAATACAAGAGATGCATGAATGCAGCATACAACAAATATCTAAGATGATTGTGCCTTTCCAAATGGATCTTGTATATTACACACAAAAGAGAGTAAACAAATATACCTCCAATGCGCTGTTCAAAATCATTGAAGCCACACTCATCCAAGATGTCAGCTATTCTTGTAATGGTAATGTCATCTTTGGCGACAGCAAATTCTTCCCACCTCCATTGCCACTTCCGAATATCAGTGGCAGCCTTTTCAGCTTCCTCTTTTGTCACTAGCTGTTCCTTATGATAAACATTCACAAGAACTGGAAACAAAGTCATCAAATGATACTGTAACCAAGTAGAGTAACAAATCACTTTATATGTGCATGGAGAGGATAGATAGACTTTGGAACATCAACAATCACACATCCCATGTGTTGATTTAAAATACCATACAATCTCTTGAATTCTATGGGTATTATCAAGCATTAATTAATTACTGAAAAATATAAGTTGCCTGCAATTGTAACAACATGACCACACCCACAAAATGCATGCATGCACACACAGCACGTAAGCACACACAAACAAACAAACTATTACCTCTAATGTGTAGTGCAACATCATCGAACCCATATTTATCCAAGATGTCAGCTATTCTTGTAGCGATAACATGATCTTTGGTGACAGCAACTTTTCTCCACTCCCATACTTTGGAAAGAACGTCTTGAGCTTCCTCTTTTGTCACTAGCTGTTCCTTGTGATAAACACTCACAAAAACTGGAAACAATGTCATCAATGATATTGTAACCAAGTGTCAAATCACTTCATATGTACATGGAGAGGATAGACAGACTTTGGAATACCAACAGTCACACACATCATAGTGCATGAATTTTGAATACAAAATGTCCTAAAATGTATGGGCATTGTCTAATATAAATTACTAGAAAAGGTAATTCACTTGCAATTGTATTGACATGACCGGACATATGCATGTACACATGGAACACGTACAGCACATAAACACACGCACGCATGCACGCACGCACGCACACACACACACACAAACACATACACACACACACACACACACACACACAAACAGACAAACAAACAAACAAACAAATAAACACACACAAACTAACACATGCATACTTATAAATACACACAAGTTATTTGACACACTCTCTACCATATTCATCTTACTATTATAATAATGATTGAGGTACACACATACAGAGAGTACAAGAGATGCATGAATGCAGAACACAGCTACTATTCAAGATGATTGTGCCGTTTCAAAGGGATCCTGTACAGTTTTCATAATACAAACGAGAATACGTACATACATACACTTACCTCTAAGGCACTGTGCAACATAATCGAAGCCACACTCATCCAAGATGTCAGCTATTCTTGTTGCAGTATGGCCATTTTTGGTGATAGCAACGTATACCCACCACCAATCCCAATTCCATACATGAGTAGCAGACTTTTCAGCTTCCATTTTTGTCACTAACTGTTCCTTATGATAAACATCCGCAACAACTAGAAACAGTGTCATCAATTGATACAGTAACCAAATCACTTCGTATATACATGGAGAGAGTAGACAGACTTTGGAATACCAATATCCCTCATGACATTGCACATCAATTTGAAATACCTTTAGGCTACAAATTTTAGTGTATTTTGTAGGGCACCATTTAGCGAGTTTCAATTTGAGTGAATTGTACTGGTCATTCGGCGCCACAGGTAATACTTTTAGCATTTTCAGAAGTACCTCAGATATGTTTTGCTTATGAAATTTCAGCATTAACTATAATTACTATGATATTACTTACATATAAAGTGAAGGGGTTGGCAGGAGAACTGTTTGAACTAATAAATGAAGATGAAAATTCGTGGGGCTGTCGACACCTGCACTCAAATGACATGGACATCTCTTGTAAATTTTGGAAAAATCTTTGCTGAAGACATAACACTTGGCAAAGCCGTTACATTGTGCTCAAATTCTAGCCCAAATTCTAACTTCAGTATTTCAAAATGGGCCATCTTTCGCAGCAGCCCCTAAACATTAGGATGTAGATTGTATACCAAGTTTATGTTTTAGCAGGTATACATTTTTAGTGGATTTGAAGTTACTCACTAAATTCACTACAGTTAGTACTAGCTAAAATTTGTAGCCTGGTGTTCTGAATGGTATGGGCATTGTTGTAAACACATAAATACATGCACATGCATCTTTACACTCACACACACACATAAACACACACACACACACACACACACACACACACACACACACACACACACACACACACACACACACAAACACACTTACACACTGAAATCATCACAACACAATCAGACGAGAGTACACAAACTTACCTCTAATGCATTGTGCGTAATCATTGAAGCCATACTGAATCAAAATGTCAGCTATTCTTTTAGTGGAAACATCATCTTTGTTGACAGCGACTTCTACCCAGCACTTTTTCCATGGTTCCAAAGAAGTAATCCTTTTAGCTTCTTCTTTTGTCAATAACTTTTCCTTATG
This sequence comes from Chondrilla cf. caribensis, assembly GCA_964020155.1. NCBI lineage: Eukaryota > Metazoa > Porifera > Demospongiae > Chondrillida > Chondrillidae > Chondrilla > Chondrilla cf. caribensis. The sequence goes on along the minus strand of OZ026551.1, from coordinate 1,981,760 downwards.
ATAAACATCCACTAGAACTGGAAACAATGCCATCAAATGATACTGTAATTAAGTAGAATATCAAATCACTTCATATGTACATTGAGAAGATAGACAAACTTTGGAATACCAACAATCATGTACACACGTCATAGTGCATTAATTCAAAACAGCAAATCTTCTAAATGGTATGGGCATTGTTGCAAACACATTACACACTCATGTACATACACAAATGTGCACACGCACATACACACAAACATACACACACAACACACACAAAAACACACGCACGTGTACACACACACACACACACACACACACACACACACACACACACACACACACAAACACACACACACACACACACACACACACACGCACACACACACAAACACACACACACTGAAATCAGCAGGAATATACACATATACTGTATTATTGGTACGTATCTCTGAGGACACTACTATAACAGTAAATAAATCTTGCACACCATAAAAAACTGTATATACAAAATTAATACGGGCAGACATTTTGCTAACATATACCAGAGAAAAAATATTAATTACAAGAGGTAAAAATTTCCAACATCATAAAAGTACATAAACAAATATAATAATATACTCATACACAACGAATGTACATATGCACTACATGTACAAGTCATAATACACACCTCAAATGAACAATTACATGTTAACCATAGAATATGTACAAATTCTGCATAATTTGTACATATCTGAGGACTACCCTGCAATAGCATATCCAGTATACCATAGAGGTAGTTTACGTATAGTACTTTTCAATGATAAACTGAATGACGTCGGGAGGTCATCAGGTGGTCAACTATCGGATGGTCAACAGTGAGTCAATGGTCGGTCAGCTGGTCAGTAAATTTTAACACTTCTGTAATCATTCCATAATCATTATTAAGTGAGACTCGAAGGAAAATGGCATACTCAAACTACATTATATGGCGAATTTTGTTTCTTTAGCGCAAAAGGATGACTTACTGCCATATTATAGAGATTTTGAAGGACAAGGACACCCTGTTACTAATGTGAGCAAAAAGAACAAAGAAATCTTGAAGTTTGTGAATTCCCAAATGGAGCAGGACGATGACGCATCGTTAGAGGACCTTTGGCTATTGCTGCAGAAGGAATGAATCGTCATCTTGTTAATTTCCACGACATGCCACGTGATTTTTGATACTATTATTACTCCACGCGTAGCCGGTATATGTGCTAATACAAGGCGGTCAACACACAGTCAGTCAACGGTCAGTCAATGGTTGGTCATCCAATGACTGCTCAATGACATCCAGTTTTTTTTATTAAAAGTATCGTATCTACAGTTACAGGTAGAGGTTTTGTTTGTTATGCATCAGAGACAAATGTGAAATGTGCATAATATGCACTACATACGTATACAAGTCATAATAACTCAAATGAACAGTAATTTACATCCGAAGCAGAGCATTCATATTATACGTCACAATAGATAATCACTAACAAATGTACTGTACTGCTTACAGGACTACATACAGAAAATACAAAATGCATGGATACCGCATACGCAGGTATGACATGTCAACAGCGCTGCTGCTGACAAAATGGCCGCCAAATTTTAGGATGATTTTAATATGCTATTTTTCTCTGCACATGATGTTTTAAGCTCAGCAACCATACCTAAACTCTTCATACACGCCTCTACTTTGCACTTAGGATTTCGAATATCGACATTTTATTTCATTAATGGTGAAATTGCCGCTCCAAAAAACCGTATGAAATGGGCTAATGTTCTGAATCTGGTGGATTTAGTGAAAGCTATTGGCTTATTATATTTTAGCATGAATAGATAGACAAAGTTAAAATCTAAATTTTCACAGATAGAACAGTTTATATCTATCACCTTTATCGAGATATCACCGCATTTGTCGTATAGGAAGAAGAAGAAATGGATTTCAATTATGACGTCTCAACAATGCTAATAGATATAAACTGTTCTATCAGTGAAAATTTAGATTGACCTTGTAAGAACATTTTCTCGGTAATGACACTCTTATATCTTTCAAAGAAACCCACCGGAATACCAGAAGAATCTACTACACTAGAAAGTGGATCGTGATATGTCCATGAAACGCGCATGTCACGAGTTAAGCATTACGTCATTGTTACTTGACAATATCCCGGTACAACTAGTTTCATGATAATTGCCCCGTGTTCATCTTCAAGGCGATTCGCTATCCTATATCTACCTATTGACACAATTTAGAAGAAAATATTATTTCTTTAACGGCGATTTTCGCGACTTCTGTTATGACGGTTCTTGTAGAAGTGTGATTATCATGTGACTGTTCGTGACCCGCCCCCAAATTAGGTGATTCCATTGTTTACATAACTTTAAAACCGCAAGTTATTGGTTTCCACATTCGATGCTGACATGTCCTACCTGCGTGTAGCCAAAATTTATGAAGATGGGGTCTTTTCAAAGGGATCTTGTACAGTACATCAGAGTATTAAATTTTATACACTCAGATAACATTACACAGACTTACCTCTAATACATCGTGCAACATAATCAAAGCCATACTTATCCAAGATGTCAACTATTCTTGCAGCGGTATTAACGTCCTTGGTGACAGCAACTTCTACCAACGACCATACATTAGAAGCAGCCTTTTCAGCCTTGTTTTTGGTCACTAGCTGTTCGTTATGATAAACATCCACAAAAACTGGAAACAAAATCATGAAATGATACTGTAACCAAGTAGTTTCAAATTACTTCATGCGTACATGGAGAGGACAATATAGACAGACTTTGGAATACCAAGAATCACATACATGTCATAGTGCATTGATTTAGGTATACTAGGTATACACTTTGTGCAGATTCTTTGTTATATTATATATATCCATCTCCCCATTTCCACTTCCAGCTTTGTACATCCACATCTCAAATCCCCCATTAGCTTCCCCTGATCCTTGCTGTGCACTCTAACAGCTCCTCCTATCTCCACTCTGCAAAAGCTACATCTCCTACTAAAAATCCCAAGTATCTTAACTTCTGTAATCGGCCGCAGCCCTTTCTCCACTCTCCCCGAAGCTTTCTCCATGAACAAACCTCCAACATCTCGTTCACATGACTAGGTGACGAATCTTTGAAGATCTCTCCCAGCAAACCTTGATCACTCCACCTTTAGATATTTGTACTCAGCAACCATCTGAATAACTCCCCTCCTATCCTAAAAGCTTCCTTACATCTCTTTATTCGTTTCTTGTTGCGAAAATGAATCACACTACTCTTACCCACGTTAATCTCTATCTTCCACTTACAACACCACTTATTTACTACCTCTAATGCTGAGCTCAGCTGCTGAGCCCCACTTTCTGCAAAAAACACTATGTCATCTGCAAACATTATACAGTGAAACCTCTCCAATCCGCCCCCTATTATCCGCCAAACCCATTACTTTGCTCTAGTTTTCAAAGAGCGAATTAAAATGTACAAGTTAAATATACATCTAATCCGCAACCCGCCAATACTGCCATCCGCCACAATTTTTGATGACGAAATAGTAGTATTAACTGATAATTTCCCCCAGAAATCCGCCACGTAATGGACCTGTATATAGTATGTATTCACTTATATTGCATGAAGAAGATGGCCAATATCGAAGCGCTGACAATTAGAAATTGGGCTGGAATTTGAGCACAATGGCTTCACCGAAAGTTATACCTTCAGAGAAGGTTTTTATAAACTTAAAAGAGACACCCAATTAATTTGAAAGCGGCTACTTTTTCTGTTTACAAAGTGAGTATTCAACTTGTCCACTGATATGCACCGAGAACAAAGCGAGTGAAGATACCCAAATTCGACAAATTAGAAAGGGCTATTATTATTGTTACATTATTGTTGCCATGATCCAACACATTCTGAGATGTATTGTGCACATGGTAGTGTGTAGTAGGCTCAAACCTCGTTAATCCACCAACCCTGCTAATCTGCCATATAATCGAGACTCCCAATTGTGGCAGATTATCGAGGTTTCACTGTACCAGGAATTCTTATGCCACCTGCTTCAATACCTATTCATTTTCCCTTCTCACTTCTTCCATTGAATCATTCACATAAGCACTAAATAGAATTGGTATTGAATATCTTACCTCCAATACCCAAATTTTTGAGCTTGCTCTATAAAGCAAATCTATCTACCGAATCATAGGCATTCTTCAAATCAATAAAGCAACCAAACATACTCCCCTTCCTCTTAATAATCTTCCTCCCTATAATCATTAGCATATATATATATATATATATATATAGAACTCCCCTTCCTAAAACCACTTTGTTCCTCACACAGAAGCTGGTTGCCCTCTAGCCTCATTCTCAGTACTGTGCAAAAGACCTTATACATAGCTGAAAGGAGGCTAATCCCACGATCCCAATTTGGACCGAGTATAACTTTCTCCGTAACACACACACACACACACACACACACACACACACACACACACACACACACACACACACACATACACACACATACACACACGCAAACACAAACAAACACACTACACCCCCTCCCCCCCCACACACATCAAAACATAAACACAAACTAATACATCTGTAGTACACAATCACATGCAATGTACTAAAATAATGTATCGACACATACTTCTAAATACACATGATACATATACTGTATAGCCAGAAATATCGGCGAGAAGAATATTTGGTGATTTGAAACTAATATAATCTTTGGCTTTGGTTTTAATTTTGGCGATTGTCTTTCAGTGGGTTATAATCAAATTCATAGCCTATGACTATATTACAATTGAATCAATAAATGATTGCGTTATAAGTCTATGCTCTGATCCATAATTTGACAGATTTTAATTTGTGGTTGAATTCGACAATCATCATCAATTCGCCTAAATAAATTCCCCACCAATATTTATGGCTATACGGTATTTGAAGGTGCTCTACCATAATGATCGATGTACACACACATTCAGAGAGTACAAGAGTTGCATAAATGCTATTATTCAAGACAATTGTGCCTTTTCAAAGAAATCCTGTACAGTATTTATACACACAGACAAGAGTGCACACACCTACCTCTGAGGTGTTGTGCAACACTATTGAAGCCATATTCATCCAAGATTTCAGCTATTCTGGTAGCAGTACGACCATCTTTGGTGATAGCAACATCTAGCCACCTCCATTCCCAATTGTATATAAAAGTAGTTATGTCTTGAGCTTCCTCTTTTGTCATTAGCTGTTCCTTATGATAAACATCCACAAGAACTGTAAAAAATGTCATCAAAAGATACAGTAACCAAGTGGAGTATCAATCACTTCATATGTACATGGAGACAATGGACAGACTTTAGAACATTAACAATCACACATGCCATATTGATTTAAAATATGAACAATAATAATAATAATTTGAAATACCAGCAATCACATGCAAGTCATAGTGCATCAACTTAACTATCAAATCTCCTAAATGGTAATGGCATTGCTGTAAACATGCGCACACACACACGCACGCACGCACGCACGCACGCACGCACGCACGCACGCACGCACGCACGCACGCACGCACGCACGCACGCACGCACGCACGCACGCACGCACGCACGCACGCACGCACGCACGCACGCACGCACGCACGCACGCACGCACGCACGCACGCACGCACGCACGCACGCACGCACGCACGCACGCACGCACGCACGCACGCACGCACGCACGCACGCACGCACGCACGCACGCACGCACGCACGCACGCACGCACGCACGCACACACACACACACACACACACTATATAGATGGCATGCACAACGTGAGGGCATAACTTGGCGGGAATATTGGGTGGCAAAAAGACACATTGCGTATAGGAAGCAATACCAGATTTTTTGACACTTCATTGTCAAACAAAACGACTTTTTTTATAGATATAAGCTAATACAGTACAATCCAAATCTGGACTGGATTAAGTAGTATATATTTGTTGTGCACTTAGTAATATTGCAATCAATCAGTTGTGAATAGTTTATGGGAATTAATTTACACACATACGTTATTATAATAATTATACTGAATGAAAAGATTCAGAATCTGTTCACGTGAGTAGTTAAGTACTTGTTTGTGAATATCATTTGCCCAAAAGTTTAGGCAATATTACTTTCTTGCAAAAGGCGGTGGTGGCCTTAGAAATGGCTTCACTCATAAATTCAAAATCTGGCTTAATTCTGAAATGGACTAATTCTGATTCAGACCATAATATTATGACAAAGTCACAGTATCCCACTTCGGACAAAAGTAATTGCAGTTGAACTTGATAATAATATGAATGTGATGATTTCAGCACGTATGTGATGTCATCTACATCCTTAGTTAAACAGAATTTGGGGTCTTCACTAGCTTCCATTATTTTCTTCTGCTAACACAAGAAGGGGCACTTTGTTTCCAGTACACCAGATCCACAGCAATCACAACAAAGGATTCTGTCTGGTGATGCACTTAAATGTGGGTAGGATGGATGGTGACCAAACTTCTGGGTGAGATCTTTAAACCCTCGTTTATCTTCTTCTCATACTTGTTAACAGCTTCTTCCTCATGATCACATCCCCACTGAGTGTACTTTCTGAAAAATTGATCAGTTCTGGATAGCAGATGGTTTTGATTAAGGAGACTGATGGTTTCTCAATGTTTGTATGGACAGCAGCTCTGAACTTTGAAGCAGTCCATGTCATTTCAAAGGGATCATTTACAGTAGTAATACACACAGACATGAGTACACACACTTACGTACCTCTAATATGTTGTGCAACAACATTGCAGCCATATTCATGGATGTCAGCTATGCAGAAAGTACAAGAGATGCATAATTACAGCTAATATTCAATTCATACGCACAGACAAGAGTACACACGCTCACGGTCAATGTATTCTGTAACATCACTGTAGCCATACTGATTCAAGATGTCAGCTATTCTTGTAGCACTACTAACATCTTTGGTGACAGCAACTTGTGCCCACCTCCCTACATCAGTAGCAACCTTTTCAGCTTCCTCTTTTGTCACTAGCTGCTCCTTATGATAAACATCCACAAGAACTGGAAATAATGTCATCAAAATCAATCAATAATATATCACTTCTCATGTACCTTGAAAGGACAGAAATGCATTGGGATACCAGCAATCACACACGTCAATAGTGCTTCAATCACTTAAACTACCAAATCTCCTGAATGGTATGGGCCTTGGTATAGAGTATAAGGGACTAGAAATGCAATCATAGCAATCAACAATATGTAATTATGTACATTCAAATGCACCCACATACACACACATGTACTACATAAACATGCACGCAATTACAGCACACACATGCTCTACATAAACATGCACGCAATTACAACACACACACACACATACACACACAAACACCCATACTCACACACACACACACGCACACACACACACACACACACACACACACACACACACACACACACACACACACACACACAAGAAAAAACCACACACGCACACACACATACCTCTAATGTGTTGTGCACGAGAAAGGAAGCCATGTTCATCCAGAATGTCAGCTATTTTTGCGGCAGTATCACCATTTTTGGCGACAGCAACTTCTGTCCAAGTCGAAATCCATTTATTCCCCCAAGCATCAAAAGCAGCCTTTTCAGTTTCCTCTTTCGTCACCAGCTGTGCCTCATGATAAACACCTACGAGAACTGAAAACAATGTCATAAAATGATACTGTAACCAGTAACTGTTAGAGTATCAAATCACTTCATATGGAACCAAATAGAGTAATAGTTTTGAACAAAGTTTAGAACCTCGCTATGATAAATGTAAGTTGTGGGAGTATGTACATGTAATATGTTATGCGATCTCAGTGTGTTACTTATCAACAGATGTTTTTATGTGTGACTTTTATGAGATAGTTATTAGTGACCTTTTTGTGAATATGAAAACCACATGTTCAGCTCATATTAACCTTTAGTCTTAGAATCTCTTGCTTGAATGTACTTATGAGATTGTTGAAATATTGAGATGATTGCTTCATGCAGGAGTATAAAGGAAGTCATAGCACCAGGATGGAAAGTAAGGGGAATAATGGCGAAGGTACAGGTAATGTAGCCGTGAATACTGGAAACAACCCAGGAGACGAACTCGACCATGTCATCGCTGGTGAGATTACCGATGGAACAACAGAAGTCGCTACTGGAGCAACAGGCCTTAGTGTGGGAACAGCAAATGCTGAAACAACAGGCAGTCCAGCAGGAGGCGCTAGTGAGAATTGTGGAACAACGTGAGGAAATGCAGAATTATCAGGAGGACATTAATTTAATAACATACTCCAGAGGGGAGCATAGGCCAATGAGAGTCCCATGAAAACTAAGCCAACGCTACAGAAGTTAGGAGAGAAAGGATGACATCGAGAATTTCCTTGCCTGTTTTGAGAGGATTGCCATGCAACAGAAGTGGCCAGAGAAAATTTAGGCCACTCAGTTGGCAGGACTTTTAACCGGAAAGGCTTTAGCTGCCAATCCCTCCCTGGGTTGTGGTGAAGCAGCCAATTATGGAGAAGTCAAGGAGACTATACTGCATCTCTATGAAGTTAAAGAAGAGACTCACAGGCAGCAGTTTCGACAGGAACAAAAGAAACCAGAGGAGTCATACAGGGCCTGGGTGTGTCACACATCAGATCACTTCGACAAGTGGGTGAAGGATCAAAATTACCTGTGAGAGATGTGGTCATAATGGAACAAATGTTTCTGGGAGTTCCTGAGGAGATGGCCGTGTGGCTAAAGGAACGGAAGCTGGAATCCTTGGAGAAGCTAGGCAAACTCGCTGATGACTATATTCTGGCCAGGAAGAATGAGAGTGGGGGATCTAAGCCTGCCAGCATTGGAAACCGACAGGACACCAAATGCATATGGAGGAACGAAGTAGACCCGTGATTTAAGGTGGAAAGACGCAAGTGAACACCAAGGGTATTTCAGCCGTGGTCGCTGGGGGCACAAGCTACAGTTGTCCCAATAAGAGACTCATGGGGAGACCAGCTGGGGCTAACCCCAAGTCCCTATTTGCAGATGCCTGTCAAAATGTGGCTTGGAATGAGGGTAGTGAGAAGTTTTTGGAAGGTGGACAGTAAACCAATTCAAATGCCAGTAGGTGTGATAGTACCATTGTAGCTGCTAGAGTAGTAAGCACTTCAAGTTTGGACACCATGCACCCAGAAGGTACCACTGTTGTGCATGCATGGTGATGTGTGTCCTTACCTTATACACAGCCGAGGTAGAATGGCTAGTGGTTTATGGAGAAAGAAGAGCGGGGTAGCTATCGCCTCCCAACCTCCCAGTGGCGGTCCTTCTGGGCATGGATGTGTGTGTATGATAATATGGAGTTGGACATCATGCAAGGGTTAATGGCCATGACCCAATCCAGGAAGGCAATAAAAATGTCTGTAGAGGAGGACGTACAAGACAGGGAGACTGTTGACACTGAGACTATGGCAATGCAGAAGGATGAAGAGAACGACAGTAGTAACATAGGTCGGACCCCTGAGGTGGAAGAACAGTGCCCACTGTTTACTGAAGACGTAAAGGATGGAGATGTCTTCGACACCATGGTGGTCAAACCAATGGGGAGGAAGAAGAGGACAAGGTTGGCCCAGACCAGACCCCATTTGGGAAGAGTAGTGTGCATCTACCCTAGGAGACCATCCAGACGTGGTTGCCCTATCCGAGGGAGTCCTTGGGGTACCACCAGAACGGATAAGGCAGTAGCAACAGACAGACCCGTCCCTGGTGATGTGTGAGCTTTTATCGGATTAGTTGGGTATTGTAAGTGCTTCATTCCTCAATTTGCTGCCCTTGCAAATCCTCTTACCAGCCTCACTAAGAAGGACCCTGATACTGTGCTCTGAAATGAAGATTGTGAGACAGCCTTTTAACGGGTGAAAGAGTCTCTTGTGAAAAAGACAGTCTCAAAGGTTACTGATCTGACCAAACAATTTATCTTGCAAAAAGGTGCCTCTAACTTTGGCCTGGGAGCAGTGTTGAGGCAAGCGGGAGAAGACAGTTATGAGCACCCTGTCAGCTTTGCCAGTCGCAAACTACTCCTAAGGGAAGTGAAGTATTGAAAAGTTGGAAAAGATTTATTGGCCATTGTATGGGCTGTCAAGGTGTTCCATGTATATGTTTATGGGCAGTCCCTTACTGTGGAGACTGATCACAAACCTATATCATGGCTAGATGAAGGACTTACCCGGTGGGCCTTGCCGATACAAGCATAGCGATTCAACCTCTGCTACCGAAAGGATACTGAGAATCATAATGCTGAGGGTTTGTCTCATGCTAATTCTATGTTGATGGAGGAATCCTCCAACCAATGATCCCTCGCAGTCTCCTTCAGATGGGAGGGATGCGGCAAAGTTCATCCTAGACTACATACATGTGATATGTTATGCAATCTTAGTGTGTTACTTATCAACAAATATGTTTAATATGTGTGATTTATACGTGCACGTGATAGTTATTAGTGACCTTTGTGTGAGTATGAAAGACATATATATATATATATATATATATATATATATATATATATATATATATCAGGGGCGTAGGAGCTGTAGCGGCTGTAGCGGCTTTGGCCGCTACACTTTTTGAGATTATCCCTTAATAATTTTTGTAATACTTACTTCTATTTGGACCTAGTCTTCCTCCTAGAAGAAAATAGGCAGGCCCTCGATCATAGCCTAGCGAAACGACGCCATCTTTATACTATCAGGAACTACAGTAATCGCGTCATCGCCGGTTACCGTGAGCCTTTATAAAAAAAAATTAATGATTTCGCTATCGTTAAATTCTCTGTTCTCCTGTCTTGACGAGTACTAGTATAATTACGATGAGTGCCTCAAACTCGAATGTTCAAAGCGTCTCCAACGTTTCTACCGTTTCTACCGTTTTACCAACAAATCCGTATTGTGCCCCCCCCAGATGGTACTACTGTCTGAAGTCTACACTGTTGCTTCCCTTATAATAGTAATGCCAGCTACCAATGCTGTTAGTGAACGCTCCTTCAGTGCTTTGCGACATCTTAAAACTTATTTACGATCCACGATGAATCAGGGTAGACTGAATAATGTCATGATACTTCATGTGCATAAGCAACTCACAGATGACCTATGTCTAGCAGACAGGAAATGATTTTGTACGGGGATCAAGCCACTGAGAAACACCATTTGGCAAGTTTCTGCCTACTGACTGAATTTACACTTCATTTTAACAGTGCTCAGTCTGCATAACAGTTTTGTGAGCATGTACACAGGACATATACTTAGCTGATTGTATCACTTTTTGTCTTATGTACAAAGCTTAGTACAATCATTAAAAGTTATAGCTGCATGTATGAGTAAGAATTATTTGGCGAGCGAAAAATTTTTTCAGTGGCCTCTACACTTATAAAATGCTTCCTACGCCCCTGTATATATATATATATATATGTGGCAGTCACGGGTAGAAAACGAACGTTATTCCGTGGCCGACTTTTTGAGAAAATGGCGACTCAACGTTGTTTCTAAATTTCCCAAATTTAATTCCTGTCAATACAACTGTATACGGCATAAAATTACGCAAAAGTCTTTTCTGGCTCTCTAGTCCACCTGAATATGATAAATATCATAAACAGGTAGACATATCATAGAGAAAGGACACGATAAAAAGGCCGTATTCTAGTGATGGCTGTAAATCGGCGCGCAAAATTCACATCGACAGGGTGTGGGTTTCATACTTTCACAAAGGCCTTTACCATGGCAGGCTACGTATAGCTCCTTGGGATACGTCGTTTTTTAGCGTCAACAACAGCGACAGGGTAGCTTTATCGCTGGGCGAGCTAGAAGTGCTCTTAGGTTGCCTCAGTCCTTGGAAACTAGCATCGTACAAAGTACTGACCCATCCCAACAAGTCGTACGTGCAAAAATCGTTATCACAGGATTCTCAGCCACCTGAATCCAGTACAAATCTCTACAGATGAGGGCTTTAACGAGCGTCGCGGCAAGGTAGGAGTTGCGTGAGCACGTACACGTTCACGTGTGCACGCGTTCCTGTGCATTGCGTACTGGAACACCGTCGTATTAAAACCTCCGTAATAGCACACACTATGGACGAAAAATGCTCTTACTTGCAGAAAACCCAGAGGATACCCTTAGGTTTTCATTTATTAAAAAAAATCAATTTCGACCGTCATGCACTAACGTTCGTTTTCTACCCGGGACTGCCACATATATATATATATATATATATATATATATATATATATATAGTACGGTAACCACACGTTAACCTTTAGAGTTAGAATCTTGTGCTTGAATGCACTTATGACATTGTTGAATTATTGTGTTGTTTGCTTGATGCGTACATTTGGTGGCCCTTGCGTACTATTATAAGGGGCTTAATGACATAAGTTATAGGGGAAATACTGATGAATAGGGACATTGATATGGCTGCCCAATTCGATGTCCCAAATGATGTAAACCCTACAAAAGCTTGAAAGTAGTCAAAATAATCACTGAATGGAGTTTTAGACATAATTTACATTATCTTTTGATAATCTTGCTACACTGTTAAAAATGTGGAGTAACGTTCACTCCAAATGTATTTCACTCCTAAGGTTTTCATTCCAAAGAAGGGGTGATATCATATGACGGAGTAATGCACACTCCATTTACAGGTTAAGCGCTAACGATTGCAAAATAGTATGCCTGTATTGCATCACACAGATGGCTTCAAGAAGTACGTAGTACATAATCGTCTTCGAGTTTCTCTTTGGATTCAGCCTTTTTGGTTCAGGTAAATTACTTGTTTGTGCACACGAAGTACAAATAGGGCACTTTAATAAGAAAAATAAGTAAGAATGGAAATGAATGACATCCTTAAAACTGGAGGGCAATTCGGAACGCGCGCGGGGGTAATTCGGAACAGGACCTTTAACAATATTGCTATGGCTAAGCTGTCTACCCGTACTTACCACTGCTGAATTCCCAATTCACCAAGAAAACTCTGAAGAAAACTAATGTTTATAGCTTGTTGTTGCACTACTTTTAATCAGCCGTTCTGAATTGCCCAGCTTTACCCTTTGTCCAAATAATAAATACAAGCTAAATTCGGTCCGAAAACTGCGTTATCTGCAATGTCTTGTGTGTGTGTGTGTGTAGCTGTCAATCAAGGATCCTTGGACTGTAAGCAAACAAAAATTGAGTTTTTTCTTTGCGTATCACTTACTACTCAGCTGGTTGTTAGAAACTTTACTTACCTATTTTGTAGCCCACATTGACCTAATTTTATCAATGTGTACGATCACTAAGGGTTTATGAGCAAGACAGATTGACAATTTACGTTCAAACAACTTGTATGAGGACCAAATTGTGAATATTACATGCAAACAGCATGAGTGACCTCGACATGTCTCCACCATGCGACAGAAACAACCTCGCTAATACCGCTCAGTAATGAAATCACTTCATATGTGAATGGATGTGTATCAGCTCATAGTACCAAATGTCCTGAATGGTATGGACATTGCCAAGTACAGTTGACTAGAATGTTATTTTCCTGCAATAATTATTATAACAACATTACCTCATTCATACAAAATATACAGAATTCATGTATACACACAGAAACCAATACACGTACACATGTTATTTGAAGCACATGATCACCACCACAAGTACTCTACTATAAGATCGATGTAGTACACACACATTTAGAGAGTATAAGAGATGCATGAATGCAGCATACAGCTAGTATTCAGATATATATCCACTTTCAAAGGGATCCTGCACTATTTATACACACAGACAACAGTATACACACGAACCTCTAATATAACGTGGAACATCAAAGACGTCATGCTTATCCAAGATGTCAGCTATTCTTGTAGCAGTAACACTATCTTTGGTGACAGCAATGTCTACCCACAACCAATGCCACCTCTGTCTATCGGCAGCAACCTCTTCAGCTTCCTCCTTTGTCACAAGTTGTTCCTTAAGATAAATATCCACAAGAACTGGAAACAATGTCATAAAATGATATTGTAACCAAGTACAGAATCAAATCACTTCATATGTACATGGTGAGGACTGGCAAAATTTGTAATACAATTAAACAATCACACACATGTACATCAATTTAAAATATCACGTCTCCTAACTAGTTAAGTACAAATGACTACATATAACTGTAGAAATTGACCATGTACATTCGAACACACATGTACAACATACTGCACAGTAACACCAAACACACACACACACACACACACACACACACACACACACACACACACACACACACACACGCGCACACACACACACACACACATATACACACATGTACACTACACACTCGCACACAAATCAAACAAAACACAAATTAATACAAGTGCTACTTGAAGCGGACATCTCTAGTACACAATAACTCAAACATGCACCATACTATTATATATTCACACATACATACTTATAAAAACTTATGCTATTTGAAGCACATGATCACCACCACAAGTGCTCTACTATAATAATCGTTGTATGCACACATACAGAGAGTACATGAATGCAGCATACAGCCAATATTCCCAATAATTGGGATCCTGTACGGTATTTATACATGGACAAGAGAACATAAACTCACCTGCAACATTTTGTGCACAAATTTTGAAGCCATACTTAACCAAGATGTCAGCTAGTCTTTTAGCAGCACTAACATCTTTAGTGATAGCAACTTTCTGCCAACTCCGTTGCCAATCCCACGCATCAGTAGCAGCCTCATCAGCTTCCTCTTTTGTCACTAGCTGTTCCTTATGATAAACATCTACAAGAACTAGAAAAATGTCATAAATGATACTAGTAACCAAGTAGAGTATCAAATCACTTGATTATTATGTACAATCAGACCTCGCTTATCTGCAACTCAGATAACCAGTTTGTTCATCATCGGCATCATTTCCTGTCGAATCCGCGCAATACATCATACAAAGGAAACCTCACTCTCTGCATCCGGGCAACCTATTTGTATACTGTTGTATACCAACCTGTATAATTACCTCTCGGCCAACCGTAAAATTCAAGTCAAGTCTACCATTGTGTAGACTTTTAGTTCTTTTCAATTTCTATTATTCTGGAGCAGCCTTTAGCCTACCCTCTTATATAACAACCAAAAATACCCTGAACACCAGCAAGAAGGAAATCTGACTTTATGGTGCACCCAACCTTAAAGTTCTAAAATGGCCAGCCTTAGGATATATATGTAAACATTGTGGTCTGGAAATTTCAAACGGATAGATTTAAAATCATTAAACTGACATACAAGGCTAATAAAAGTTATTATGAAACTATGGCCGATTGTACTCATACAGATTTGACAATTGTTGCATGAATAACATTTAACTACCCCATATATTCCCATATAAATTTCCTGCTGCATATATATTTGAGGCATGAGATTGTTTATAAATTTATAGAGGTTTTTAAGCAATACATGTCATATATTGCTGATAGCTGCAAACACTGGTAAGAAGATTCAAATCTACCTTTGCGTACAAGCAAGTGCAATCCAATTTATATTCACCCATCATAAATGTATGCAATGCTGCACTTATCGACTTTATCTGCAAATCCACCTGATACAGATATGCATGTGCAGATAAGTAAGGTCTGACTGTACATGGAGAGGATAGGTAGACTTTGGAATACCAACAAATATTCACATCTCATTGTGCATCAATTTACAATACAAATCTCTCAAATGGTACTGTCATTGCTAAGTATCAATAAAAAGAATGAAACAATTGGTCCCTTAATTATGGATGCTTTCAGAATTCAAATATCAAATATTATGATAATTGATTAAAATTATCACCAATTACCAAACTTGATCTGAACAATGTTTCATGAAGAGAAATTTCTTCACAACAATGCAAGTGTTCGAAATTAGGGCACCTTACCATAGAAACAGAGCTAAACAAATCAAGTAACACAGGGAATCGAGAATATGAAGACCTACAAAGACTGGATCCGGTTTATTAAAATTAACAGTGACAAAGACATGTGTATGATTGGAAGACAGTCCAAAGTCGCTATAGGAAGACGTGGGGTAAACATATTCATTAGTTGTTAAGTATATTCATAAGCATTATCTCAGTTCCTGCTCAATAACTAATTTGATGATCTCATCTCATGATGTCCACCTGATAATCAACCACATTGGACACAATTTCTTCTTTTGAATATGAAGGGGGAGGAAGAATGTGAAGGGTCAACAAAGTAGTAGTTAAATTTCTTTCACTAAAGATAAGTTTCAAGACTATTCTGCTTATTTATTGATTCTAGCTGGTTTATTATGCCTATATTTCTATCATTTCCATATTTTGAATGCAGGTCAAAGTTTAAAAGATCCAGTTTGCTAGCAGAGTTTGTGTGTATGAAATACAATGTTATTGTCTGTTATCATTGTCACTCTCTGTGTTGGGTTTACATGCACTGAAGGAATCTGGCTACTCAGTTTGCTGGATATACTCTGTGTAATGGAGCCTGACAGGCGTGGTCAAGTGGCTGACCAGTAACTTTGTTGTGAGAGTCAGCCCAGGCTGTAAAATGCCATATTATCATTTCGTTTCACTTTTTTTCATTGTGTATGTGTGTAGTATATATGTTTGTGTGTGAAGTCAAGATTTCGTCCTAGATTCCAAATCAGAACAATACTGGAAGCGTGGAAACTAACGGCAGACGATTAGATTTGTTGTGCAAAGAGGTGCGAAATCCCTTTAACTAACTGCCATGGTTTATAGCCGGTTAGGCGGGCATCTGATGTTGGTGAGATGGACGTGCGGTTAACGGAAACGGTCTTCCTACAGTAATTTTTGTGAAACAGTAAGCGTTATCATAAACAACAAAAGGGAGCATGTGTGATCTTCTACTCGTTTAGGTGGTCTACAATGCCGGCCAACTTCTATGGCAAGCTTGTGGTCTGAGATACGAAATTTGTGACGGTCTTACCATGGGATTGGAAATCACTGATAAATATGTGATAGGATCTGAGAAAAGGGGTCTTATGGTGCTAACATTCGATTTCGAGTTAACCCTACCAAGTTAAATCATGTGTTCTAATCTACAGAATGCCGCTTTAAAATTCCGTTTAGCACATTAGGTTCCGAAGGTACACACAATTGAATATTATGCTAAACGAAACCACTATTCCAAGAAAAGGTTATTGTTTACTTCGGAACACTCTGTATATCTTCATAATAATATAATTTGTGACGTCATCTGGGCCTGTAGATTGGACATGTAATTCCATTGCGCGTGTGAACCGCGATGTACACATACCTGCGTATCAAATAAAATGACATATTTTCGACAGACAATAACCATGCCATAGCTCCAAAACGCCATGTCAGGGAACCTTCTACTAAACCTTTGGATTGGATTTATTGCAGAAAAAATATTTGAAAAAAATAACATGAAAACATGTTTTGACCCATATGTCAATTTACACAACCAGTGCCATAAGCCCCCTTTTCTCAGATCCTATCACACATGGTTCAGGTTCAAATGTGTTGGGTTTAATCAGCCTGTAGGTTCTCAGCTTGCTCCCACCAGACGGGGTAAGACCCTGCGTACAGTCAATTAATGTCTGATCTAAGTTGTTGTCTAGTTTGATCATGAAGCCTGGATAAGACTACTTCAAGGGTTGAGAAGACGGATCTAGTTCTAATCTAATTAGTGTTGGTAATCTAATTAGCACTGGTAATCTGTTTACTCATATACCAGTGTCTTCGATTCATGCCATCAACGGGCGATAAGTATGTGTACACACAAGTGCACATGCATATGTACACATCTAATTTTAAGTACACTAACATTGACAGTAAAATATACATACGCACATCACACATAAAAGAACTTGTATACATTATTGTTATATTGTATTGTATACATACATATTTGACATTTTTACTCCTGTCAAATCAAATGGGGAAAGTAAAACTACAGTGAATTCTAGTTGGTTGAGGGGAAGATGGGTTGGATTAACAAGAGGAGTAAATTATCAAAAATCCTCTTTGTGTGATACATAAATTAACGAATTTGCACAAAGAATGAGATTGTGAAAATACCACAATAGCTTCAAAATGATGCTGGATTAACAACAAATCACATTTTACACTGTCAGATAATGGTATATATCAATTATACACACAATTAAATACCACCATTTCATAAAAAAAACTGTACAAAATTAAGTCAAGGTGAATTATATATAGATCACACACAGACCCACCTTTGATTTTGTTTATGCCATAACTGTTCAATAATTGATATTTTTCACCAATCTCACAAATTTTTAAAACTTCACTGATACTCTTAGCTGGAATTGTTGGAGCCACCACTTCTAGTCTTTTAATATTATTAATAGCACTCCCAATTCTTTCGCAATCTGCCTCAGTAATGATACCTTCTCTTCGATGTAAAATTTCAAGTCCTGAACAATGACAACATATACAGATCAAGGTATTAGAACTAGAACTAACAGGTTATTTTATATACCTTCCAATTATTATTTAACAGTATGGAATATTGTGTGTTATGTTATCCATTTCTATCAGCTGCTTCACACATTCACAGTAAACAAGTACGAATCCAGGTATGGTCACCAAATTAGTTGACCCTACCCAGGTAGAGTCAACTAATTAGTGACCATCACATACCCATAAAGCAAACAATGAGCTTTATCGGTAACATCTCAGGACATTGTGCAGACGTGAGTCTGGGTTGAAAATTAAGTGGTCAATTGTTGACATGTCCATAATTAGATATCAGCTAAAATGAAGCCAAATTATGCGTCAACATGTTATTGGCTTCCACATTTTGAGCCAGTTTAAGCCAGTGATGAGATTCATCACTCAAGAATTGTCAAAACAAGCAATATTTACTGTTTCTATCTGATAATGTGATAAAACAGCTGCAAATCTGGATAACAGTTAAATAATAACTGAACAGTATCTAAAATAACCTGTTAACTGGAGCTTCTGACACCATGAGAAGGTTTAGAATTGTATAGTGTGAGTATGGAAGGGATGAAGAGTGGAGAACCACATCAATATTCAACAAAGGAACAAGGTGTTATACAAGACACAAGATAATTCAAAATCCAAGAACCTTGTACACCAGCCAGGCTAGCCATTAAACTAAGTGGGACTATACATAATATTATCTGAAATGAGAGTGCATGTGAAGCAAACACTGTTGTGAAACCGTATATACAGAGGTGTATGATAAGTCCTCTTCGAAAACTACCAAGACGTTATATGAGATCTGATTCAGTAATTGTTTGCGATTCACAACGTAATTACAAGTATACCAACAGAAAGTTCTGTATGTGCGTGATATGCGTACCTTCGCGTTCCTTTGGGTTCAATCTCCTGAAATCCTCGGGAGAAACACACGAACATGCCAATGGCTTTATCGCCATTTTCAGGTAGACAGGAACAAGGCCTGTTGTGCCTATATTATATATCTGCCTGTTTTCATTTCGACTTCCGGATTGTAAGGCTCGTCCGATAGATACCGTATAGCGGGAAATTTTCGCGGGACAAAATTTTCGCGGATGGCTCCAAAAATGGAAATTCGCATATGCTGGCCAGAATCACGCGACAGAACAGCGCGAACGCCTAATTCAAGGATGTTAGGTCAACCGTGAAATCGATTAAGTTAACCCCGTATTTCGTATAGCGGCGCGATTGAATTTATACTCATGAATTTGAAAAAAAATGGAATTCGCCCTCAAGTCACAAGTGATATACTGGATACATTTACTAAGGAAATGTGCAGACAAGTGGACGAAAAATAAGAAATTGACGGAGCTACGCTATTATGTTCGACGGTGTAATCAAATTTGTTACAATTTGCGCCATTACAAGATGGAAATGAAAGCGAAACAGACCCTCACGCTATCAAAGGTTGACCGACATCTGAGCTATCCCTGACCGAAAAACGGTGAGGCTTACACTTCGCAAACCACCTGGGTGATGAGGGTCAATTTTGATATACGGTGAAATTAGACGATATGGGGCGCTATTTGACATCAATGGAGGAAACAAACGGAAACAATTACCTCGCTAACGCTCGGAAAAATTTATATTGCGCGAAAAAAGATGGCCGATTTCGAACGCCGACAATTAGAAATTGGGCTGGAGTTCGTGCGCTGAAGCTCCGCCGAAAGTAATAAATTCAATAAAATAAGGTTCTTATGAACATAAGAAAGACGCCCAAGTAAATCGAGTGCGGGGGGCGGCAGCTCCACGAGGTTTTGTACTCGATTTTTTTGTTCAATTAACTCACCCATAATAACGGGTATTCCCCCTAGTATACATTAAACCCACGCACGACCACTTATAATCTCGCCATGAACACGTGTACGAGAATGACGTCAAACACTACATCATTTTTTTGTTTGAACGACATGGCATTGCATGCTATAATGATACACAAAGGTGAAGCCATCATTATAGCCTAACAGAGGCCATCCTGTTCTTTCCTGCGTTTCCACCTGGAGAAGACTTGATTGTTGTTATCAAATACTATCATGCTCCCACTCCATTTACAAGCATGACATCCCCCACTCACTCACAACTGTCACACATTGCAAAATTTCTGTACACCATATCTATACAGTCACAGTGACTGTATCTGTACATTATATAGACAATAAACATTTTAGCTGGTAACACAATCTGGACTAAGTTCCCTGACCTCTTTGATGTCAACTGAATAACTCTTCTGCCAAACACAAATACATCAGCCAAACACTTTGCCATGCATATCCTACACTAGCATAATTTAACAGATTACACCTTCGCACGTATTATGTGACAGAGTGGGGGTTTACTCAGTCTGCCTCGCTTCTCAAGGTAAGGGTCTGTCTCGTGATTGACCATGCCAGAGTAGGGTGTTCTTCACAAAATGAACCCCTCCCAGCAGGTTACTCCAAAGGGGGACCACTTCAGAATAGAAGAAAAGGGAAATGACACACATGTAAGGGATAATACACAAGTTGGTGTGTGTATGTTATACCCACGTACACATGTAAACATGTGTTGTGCATATGTATGCCTTTATTATAGATATGAACACACACGTACACACACACACAAGCACATGTACATAAAACACAGTCACACACAAACACACAAACATGTAAAAACACACATGTCACAGTGTCACATACTCACACACACACAGACGCATGTACACACACACACACACACACACACACACACACACACACACACACACACACACACACACACACACACACACACACACACACACACATAAATGCACACATACACACACACACACATACGACACACGCACACACACACACACACACACACACACACACACACACACACACACACACACACACACACACAAACACACACACACACAACAACAACAACAACACACACATAGGAGGACTGAAAGGAAGAAAGTTGGTGAGAAACTTCTTCATAGTTCCACTGTTAAACAACCTATAGAGGTCTCCCTTTGGCCAAATTACACAAAATCCTAAGATGTTGTGCACAACCAAGACTTAGCACAACCCAGTTACATATGAGCCTATCTGAACTATAAACTGAGTAGCAAATATTGAATTTTAATGCCAGATGCATGTACATGCATAAATATAGGTATGCATTTATAGAGAAACAAATGTATAATCTTAAAGTTTCCTTTGTACACAATAGAAGAACTACAATAATGGAAGTTTGATTGAAATTGAGTACTCTATGTACATTATTGTTTTTTGCCATTTCTCATTAGCAATCACGACTATCATTATCGTATTATAGAATCACTCACCAACTGCCAAGCCCATCTGCATAAATAATAATTCTGTGCCTATCCATCTACATGCTAGCTTAATTGTGCCCCAGAAAATGCAGGTTTTTTTGATGGATAAAGTCTTGCAATACTTCAATGACATTAACATAATTAATTAAAATAAGCTTTTCAGTCTTCTAAGTCTACATTCTTTGTCATCATTATATACTTACAGCCAGGAAGATCATCAGAATTTTACGTTTTTTCCATCTAAGTCGATCAATGACCACATGCATGTTCATTGAATGATACAAGATGCATATAGGATAGCACGACACAGTATAATTCACATCCTATTCATGTTCATGTGAACAGTTTTGATTGTGAACACAACCATACACAGCACACATTTTCTGTGTGTACTAAACATGATACCTAAAGTAGATACATGTAAATATAACTATAATAAGATCGATCTCCATAAGTTTATGAAAGCTATTATATAGTCGCACATGAAATCAATAGCTTTGTGTACAAGGTTTCACTTTATTTGCAACCGTCCCATTTCTTGTGAAGTGATGTGATTCTCCACTCATCCACTGACTGCAGATAATGGTTGTTTGTTCCCTTCTCTGACGTCAGTTTGTGCATTCTCTACATTTTTGCTATTTTTAACCAAATGTGGTATTCAGAAACATTGTGTACCAGTTGGTACATTCTGCCATTCCAGTGGTATGTTGGTGGTATGATTCAGATGCATGTCTCAATGAGCCAGTATGTAGTGGTGTGAATTTCCAGGTAGGATATCATTGCTCCTGGTAGTGTGATTCTCCGAG
>OZ026551.1:1934017-1954017 GCA_964020155.1 Chondrilla cf. caribensis | reverse complement strand
GTACGTATTGACTCATTTTGATGCTGTGTAATTTATAACATCATTATCATCCTTCAATACAACACATACATTTCTGTGCTGCAACATGGGATAAGCCTATTCTTATCACTGCAACTACTGCACAGCAGCAGAACCCAGCACACTGCATGTACTCAGCCGCCCCATCAGGCACTTATGGATATGCTGGAATTTCCATAATCGGCTGAATAGAGCATGCTGCAGACATCAGTCAGTGCCTGTGTGCATGTTTTCAATGTCAGCTACTGTGCGTCTATGCTGACCCCTGCTAACAGGGCGAGCTCAGGCGAGCCCCTTCAGACTCTGTCTGAACTAGTATTCTTGCTACATGCTCCGATCTTCCATTAGGTACGATCAATTTTCTTGCGTAATCACTCAATCAAATCACAAGCACGACATGTGACAAAGGATCTTAGGCTGCACTAAGGCGTTAATACCATCATATTAACGCTTATTGCAAAAAGTGGACGTGTTCCACATGCGTCATTTAGTAATGCGATACTTCCATCCAATGGTTGTATTCCTAGAACATCGAAGCCGCCATTTAATGTGACTTTCGAGCGTTACGGTATTGTGACGTCATAGCCATGGAATTGTCTATCTAAGCTATGGTTTTCAAAAATTGTAAAGCTTCTGAAGATTTTCAAGTGAACCAAGTGTAGTTTTGAGGATTGTCACAGGTAATTGAATAATGTACTGGAATGAAGTGTGCACTAGGATGGTTATGGTAATCAAACGGTAAACATTTCTAACTTTTAAATTGTGAGTGACATTGTTTTCATTTTTCTATCAAGTTTTCCAAGACAACTTCTGAGACAGTTGGAACTTTTTTCAGCGTATGATTCTATTTTTATCCAAAACAAGTAATAATAATTTATATATTAAATGATGATGAGCATTATATTAGTAAAAGGCTGAAAGCACCATTATGATAGCAATAATTATTATTGATATTTTTACAGAAGTTAAGTTCAAATAGACTTTACGTATTCGTGCAGTTATGACGAGTTAGAGCGTTATCACATTATGAAGAATGGGCATATTAGTACTTTTATTATCTGACACAGGTACGTGTATTGCAACATCCCAACCTGAAGATTGGTGCTTAATAATTGACACTTCAAACAGCATCAACAATGATGAGTTAGAGGTACTGTTCAATGCATTGGAACAATTTGCAGGACAGCTCAATGTTGGAACTGAAGATGGTCAGGTTTTGGTAGCTGCGGTCACATTTGGAGGGATGGCTGAATGTCCCTTCAGTTTCAAGGACCACACAGATACACCAAGTCTTGTAGCAGCAATGAGGAGACTACGGAGAGTGGATGTGTCCAGAGGTACAAGAACTGACAGAGCTCTCAGGAAATGCTGTCGACTTTTTGAGAATGATGGTCGTGATGATGTAGAACGTAACATCCTAGTCTTCACTGATGGGAGGTCAACAGCGCGCAACCGCCTTTCTATGGCATTAGCAGAAGTAGAATCAAAGAACATCACTGTCTATTCTGTTGGTATTGGCGATGGCATTGACCAACCAGAGTTACTCAGTATTGCTCTTGGGAATCCCAACAATGTATTTTTGTCAGCCACCTTTGAAACGTTGGTTAATTTGACCAGTACTATCATTGCAGGTCTTCAAACATGTGGTGAGTATCTTACATATTAATAACAGAATGATTTTGTATTTGTAATGGAATGAGATATTATAACAAAACATAGTGTACACCAGTGTAACGTTATCTCTATGTTAATTATTCTTAAATGTACAGACTGTGTACCAGAGTGCAAGTTTGGAGATTGCAACACAACTATTGGAAACTGCACCTGTCCTCCTGACCATAGTGGAGCTGACTGCAGTGTGATAAGTATGTTATTGTTCGTTGTTTGTATTCAGTGTGTGTGGTGAATCACTATAATATTATGTCCACATTCATGTGCATGTATGAATTTTTTATACGTTGAAATTCTTTTATCACACTTATAATGGCATTTGTTTTAATTCCAAATGTTATGAACCACACAGTAAGTTTCAGGATTTGCAATGAAGTTTGTGGAGAGTGTATCTAATATCTAATAGATAATTCTGAATTTCTGAATTGGAATGCACTTGTTTTAATGTTATTTATGAGTACATTCAATGGATAATCTCCCTTTACTAAATGTACAGACTGTGTACCACAGTGCAAGTTTGGAGATTGCAACACAACCATTGGAAAATGCATCTGTCCTCCTGGCCATAGTGGAGCAGACTGTAGTGTGATAAGTATGTTATCATTATTAATATTGCGTTTTGAATGAGTGATAGAATTCCTCAATATCAGTATGTCCACGGTATCTGTGCTATTGTTATTGTGTTTTGAATGAGTGATAGAATTCCCCAATATATGTATGTGTATGATTCTTGTAGATTAATTGTGTACCATAGAATATTTGGTTTGTATGTACATGAGCTTGTGAGTGTGTATTTGTGTGTCTACATGCACATGACCATGTGCGCAATTCAGTATGTTGTCTTAGAATACTTTAGGTATTGTTAGGTGCATGTTTATATTCCACAGACTGTGTACCCCAGTGTAAGTTTGGAAAATGCAACACAACTATTGGAGAGTGTATATGCCCTTTTGATACTGCCGGAACCGACTGCAGTTTGTTAAGTATGTTGTTTATCAGTGTTGTGAGTGTGCACATGCATGTTTATGTGAAATTCCCATTTCAGTATTATGTTTATATTGATTGAACAGACTGTCTACCACAGTGCAAGTTTGGAGATTGCAACACAACTATTGGAAAATGCATCTGTCCTCCTGGTCATAGTGGAGCTGACTGTAGTGTGATAAGTACGTATGTTATTTTTGTGGTTAGTATGGTGTGATTTGCCATAACAGTATGCCATTGTGTACAGAATGTGTGCCACAGAGCAAGTTTGTATAATAATAATCTGTATATGTGTTAATGCGCACATTATATTGTATGTGCCATTGTGCATATATACATCTTCAGTGTGTATGAAGTAATCCCTATGACAGTCCGCTCATAGACCACAGAGGAAGTTTGTTTCTAACTGTACATATGTATAGGTCCATATTATTAAAGGGGGTATATGAGTAGTGAATGTACATGGAGGATTGTGTGTGTTTGTGTGCATGTATGTATTTACATTTTGTATCTTTCGTTCACTTATCGAAATTTAATGAGATCTTTTATAATTCTGAAGTCTGTAAACCATCCTGTAAGTTTGGAATTTGCAACACAACCATTGGAGAGTGTATCTGTCCTCCTGGCCATACTGGAGCAGACTGCAGTGTGAAAGGTATGTTGTGTGTGTGCACATATGTATGTGTGTAATATATTATTAATAATAATTTCATGCTTGTGTGTACGTATGTGTTTATTGAATTTACATTTTCATGTGTGTATGTGTTGAAATATAATTATCATTCTCACATTATATTCCAATGTGTAGAATGTGTACCACCATGTAAGTTTGGAAAATGCAACACAGCTATTGGAGAATGCATCTGTCCTCCTGGCCATACTGGAGCAGACTGCAGTGTGATAAGTATGTTGTATTGACAATGATTTTGTGTATATGCGTGTATGTGTGCTCTTAGAGCTTGCTAATATGTACAATGTACTTACATGACTGTGAATTTATTAGAATTCAGTGTCTATAATTTCCAAGTGTAATTTATACACATGACTATATTCCACAGACTGTGTACCACAGTGTAAGTTTGGAGAATGCAACACAACTATTGGAGAGTGTATATGCCCTTTTGATACTGCCGGAACCGACTGCAGTTTGTTAAGTATGTTGCTTATCAGTGTTGTGAGTGTGCACATGAGGGGGTACGTGCATGTTTATGTGAAATTCCCATTTCAGTATTATGTCTATATTGATTTTACAGACTGTCTACCACAGTGCAAATTTGGAGATTGCAACACAACCATTGGAAAATGCATCTGTCCTCCTGGCCATAGTGGAGCTGACTGCAGTGTTATAAGTACGTTGTTGTTTTTCTTGTGTGTGCGTATACATTAATTTTGTGTATGTGTATGTGCATTTGGGTTTATGTGTTTGTGCTTTTACATTTTCAAGTATGTACGTGTGTTGGAATATCATTCTCTCAGTGTATCCACATGTACAGACTGTGTGCCACAGTGTAAATTTGGAGATTGCAACACAACTATTGGAGATTGTATCTGTCCTCCTGGCCATAGTGGAGCGGACTGCAGCGTGAGAGGTATGTTGTGTGTGTGCACGTGTGTGTGTATGTGTGTGTAAAATATATAATTATTATTTTTCATGCTAGTGTGTATGTATGTGTGTACTAATTTTACACCTTCATGCATGTGTGCATGTGTTGAAATAATGTTACGATTCTCATATTATACTCCAATGAATAGACTGTGTACCACAATGTATATTTGGAGATTGCAACACAACTGTCGGAGAATGCATCTGTCCTCCTGGCCATACTGGAGCAGACTGCAGTGTGATAAGTGTGTTCCCTATGAAAATATGTCCGCATTCACCTACTTTTAACCACAGACTGTTCTTTACACGCATGTGTGTTTACCTGTAGTGAATGTGTGTGGGCATTGCATACGTACATGTTCGTGTACGGAATTTTGATGCACTAAACTTAATTCTTTCATCACAATTGTAATGACATCTATTTTCATTCTAAATTCTGTGAAGCTCTAAGTTTGTGGATTAACAGTACTGCTATAGAGAGTATACATATTTGTCCACATCTATACCTAGTGGATAATGATGTGTTTTGATGTTGTTGTTTGTTGTTGTTGTTGCTGTTGTGGGTGTGTGTTTGTGTGTGCATGTGTGTATGTGTATCACTAATTTTGTCAGTTATCCTCATTTCTGCATCTAGTCTAATCATTATAATGAGTTCCAAATGGATTCCAATTAAACTTCCATAGTGTGTGTATGTGTTTGAATTGATGTGTGTTTGTGTTTGTGTTGGGTATATGTGTGTATGTGTGCACGTGTGCAAGTTTGTGTTCTACGTATTGTGCATGTGCTAGAATAATTATCATCATCACATGATTTCTACATGAACAGGCTGTGTACCAAAGTGTAAATATGGAGAATGCAACACAATTGTCGGAGAGTGTATCTGTCCTCCTGGTCATACTGGAATGGACTGCAGTTTGAGTAGTATGTTGGATAGGATGTGTCCATATGTATTTATTGGCTTACATTTGTGTGTTTGTTTGTTGGATTGCTATATATTTATCACAATACATCTATAATCACAAACTGAGTATCAGAATGTATGTTTGAAAAACACACACAACTATTGGAGAGTGTATCTTTCCAAGGGTTCATAGTGATTCTGACTCTAGCATGACAAGTATGTTGTGTTCTGTATGAGCATGTGAGTGCGTTGGTGTGACAACACAAATACCATCATTGTGCATCTGCAGTGCACAGGTTCAATTTCATGGGTCAAAACTGATAAATTCCCTAGGCTTAGTTCAGATAGTGCATAGCGATCATAAGATTGCCGTTTCATAAGCCTTCATCAATTTTACAGGTTCCTGTCCCGGAGCATCTAAACCTGATGACTGCTGCTTGATAATTGACACGTCAAACAGCATCAACAATGATGAGTTAGAGGTACTGTTCAATGCAATGGAACAATTCGCGGGACAGCTCAATGTTGGAACTGAAGATGGTCAGGTTTTGGTAGCTGCGGTCACATTTGGAGCGAAGGCTGAATGTCCCTTTAGTTTCAAGGACCACACAGATACACCAAGTCTTGTAGCAGCAATGAGGAGACTACAGAGAGTTGATGCGTCCGGAGGTACAAGAATTGACAGAGCTCTTAGGAAATGCTGTCGACTTTTTGAGAATGATGGTCGTGATGAGGCAGAACGTAAAATCCTAGTCTTCACTGATGGGAGGACAACAGCACGCAACCGCCTTTCTATGGCTTTAGCAGAAATAGAATCAAAGAATATCACTGTCTATTCAGTTGGCATTGACAATGGCATTGACCAATCTCAGCTACTCAGCATTGCTCTTGGGAATCCCAACAATGTATTTTTGTCAGCCAGCTTTGAAACATTGGCTAATCTGACCAGTAATATCATTGCAGGTCTTCAAGCATGTGGTGAGTATCCTACATATTAAATACAGAATGATTTGTATTCCATTCTATTACATTATATGTATTCCATTGTATTCCAATGGGATGAGATATCATAATGAGACATAGTGTGTCTCATTAAACATCTCTATGTTGATTATTCTCAAATGTACAGACTGTCTGCCACAGTGTAAGTTTGGAGATTGTAACACAACTAATGGAAAATGCATCTGTCCTCCTGGCCATAGTGGAGCTGACTGCAGTGTGATAGGTATGTTATTTTAATTTGTGTGTATTCATATAATATATGTATTTATATAATCTTTGTTTCATAATATTCACTTATCATAATTGAAATGAGATCCCTTCCAATTCTAAAGACTGTAAACCACAGTGTAAATTTGGAATTTGTAACACAACTATTGGAGAGTGTAAATGTCATCCCAGCCA
This sequence comes from Chondrilla cf. caribensis, assembly GCA_964020155.1. Taxonomy (NCBI): domain Eukaryota; kingdom Metazoa; phylum Porifera; class Demospongiae; order Chondrillida; family Chondrillidae; genus Chondrilla; species Chondrilla cf. caribensis. The sequence continues at coordinate 1,947,436 of OZ026551.1, read as the reverse complement.
TACAGGAGTAGACTGCAGTTTGATAAGTATGTTGATACTTATACTTGTGTATGTATGTGAGCATACTATATTATATCAGTATTATCAGAATTTCATTTTTACTTCATTTAGTATGTGCATGCATTAAAACATTATCATTATCCCGATATTCCAATGTACAGACTGTGTGCCACAGTGTAAATATGGGAAATGCAACACTACTATTGGAGAGTGTGTCTGTCCTCCTGGCCATACTGGAGTAGACTGCAGTGTGATAAGTATGTTGTTATTATTGCATTTTGAAAGAGGGATAGAATTCTCCAATATCAGTATGTCTATATTATGGACTGTATACCAGAGTATGAACCTGTTAATGTATGCATGATCATAATACATGGGTGTTTGTGTATGTACTTGCGCATGTATACACACGGAAGTGAGTGTGTTTCTCTTGATTGGGATTAGATGCGTAATATTATGTATACTCCACAGACTGTGTACCCCAGTGTAAGTTTGGAGAATGTAACACAACTATTGGAGAGTGTATATGCCCTTTTGGATACACTGGAGCAGACTGCAGCTTGATAAGTATGCATGTTGTTTATCTATTGTGTGTGTGCACATGGAGGGAGGGGCGTTTGTGCTGTACATGTGAGTTTGTGCAAAATTTCCTTCTATCTTGTTTGCATATCTGACACTATAGACTGTGTACCACTGTGCCAGTTTGGAGATTGTAACACAACTATTGGAAAATGCATCTGTCCTCCTGGCCATACTGGAGCAGACTGCAGTGTGATAAGTGAGTTATTATTTGTTGTTTGTATTCAGTGTGTATGGTGAAATTCCCTATGATACTACTATGTCCACATTCATGTGCATGATTAAATTTCTGTACATTGAAATTCTTTTATCACACTTGTAATGACATTTGTAAGTTTTAGGATTTGCAATACAGCTATTGGAGACTGTCTCTAATTACTAATACTTAAATATTTTTTTCTGAATTGGTATTATGCACCTGTTTTGATGGCAATTGTGAGTACATTCAATGCATAGGCGGCGGAATAGGGGGGCCAAGGGGGCCATGGCCCCCCCACTTATCACAAAGGTGGGGCCAAGAATGTCTATGTAGAGTATTACATGCATGGACACAAGTGCAATATTAATCATGAGTTCAGCACCAAGCCCCCCCCACTTGCCAAACCATTCCTCCGCCTATGCAATGGATAAATTCCCATTTCCCTAAGGAATAACACCAGTGTCCTATATATCTATATTAATATTTTATATTAAATATACAGCTGACTGTGTACCAGGGTGTAAATTTGGAGAATGCAACACAACTATTGGAGAGTGTGTCTGTCCTCCTGGCCATACTGGAACGGATTGCAGTTTTATTAGTAAGTTGGGTAGGATGTTTGCTTAAGTATTTATATATAGGCTTTATTTTGTATGTTTGATGCATGTATGTGTATTTGTGTGTGTGTATGCGTACATGTGTGTGTGTATTTGTGTGTGTGTGTGTGTGTACGTGTGTGTATGTGTGTGTGTGTTTGTGTGTGTGTGTGTGTACGCGTGCGTGCATGTTGCGAATATACATACATGTGCATGTGTGTGTTTGTGTGCAAGTTTGTGTTCAACGTAATGTGCATGTGTGTGAATATCATCATCACATTTTTTCTGCATTGCATAACATGTACCACAGTGTACATTTGGAGATTGCAACACAACTATTGTAGAATGCATCTGTTCTCCTGGCCATAGTGGAATAGACTGCAATTTGATTAGTATGCGTATGAAATAATATGTGTTTTTAGGCTTACATTTGTATATATGTTTGCTGGATTAAAATTGCGATTCTTTATTATAATGTATTCATTTTCACCACCGAGTATCATAGCCTTAGTTGGAGAATGTAACACAGTGATTCCGACTGTATCATGATGAATAGGTAGAGAGATAGATAGATAATAGAATAATTTTACTGAATATGGATGTTTGTTTTGAGGGAACATTTATGAGTACATTCAATGCATAATATCCCCATTCCCTACAGAGTGTGCACTAGTATCCTATATCTCTCTAATATTATTATTACTAAATATACAGACTGTGTACCACAGTGCAAGTTTGGAGATTGCAACATAACTATTGGAAAATGCATCTGTCCTCCTGGTCATAGTGGAGTTGACTGTAGTGTGATAAGTATGTTTTTGTTATTTTGTCTAGAATTCCCCAATATCTGTATGTCTATGATTTCTTTATTAATTGTGTACCATGGAATATTTTGTTTGTAAGTCCATGAGCTTGTGTGTATGTATTTGTGTTTCTACATACACATGAACACACGCACAGTTTAATGTGTTTGTTAGAATCCCATTGGATTAGGTGTGTGTTTCTTATCCGCAGACTGTGTACCGCAGTGTAAGTTTGGAGTATGCAACACAACTATTGGAGAGTGTATATGCCCTTTCGATACTGCCGGAGCCAACTGCAGTTTGTTAAGTATGTTGTTTATCAGTGTTGTGAGTGTGCACATTAAGGGGTACATGCATGTTTGTACAAAATTCCCATCTCAGTATTATGTCTATATTGAATTTACAGACTGTCTACCACAGTGCAAGTTTGGGGATTGCAACACAACTATTGGAAAATGCATCTGTCCTCCTGGTCATAGTGGAGCTGACTGCAGTGTGATAAGTACGTATGTTATTTTTGTGGTTTGTATGGTGCAATTCACCATGAGAGTATACCCGTGTGTACAGAATGTGTGCCACAGAGCAAGCTTGTTTCTATCTGTATATGTGTTTATGTGCATACTGCATATATCGTATTGTTGCGTCTGAATAGTGCATTTATGTGGATGGTTGTATGTTGCTATTGTGCCTGTATATATAGTGTGAATAGGTGTACAGTGGAACCTGTATAATGCGGACACTTGGGGACCGGCAAGAAGTGTCCTGATTATAAAGGTGTCCTGATTTCCCAGGGTTGCCTATCATGTCACTAGACATTGGAGTTTACTTCAAATGCTCAACAAAATAATGAATAATATATATATACCACTGATATGCATGTTATATATTATGATAGGAAAAATATGTTTTCAAAAGTAATCAGTGATTAGGGACCGTTTAGATTAATGGTGAAGCTTGATATGGTCTAGAAGTCCCGTGCGTATATATTATTGTTCAAGAAAAACCTCGTGGGGCTGCGTGTTGAGGTTATTTACGTTCGTCCGATGTATTCCCAAGCGTAACCGCAACAATGAATAATATTGCGCGAGAAAAGATGGTCGATTTCGAAACGCGGAGGATTGGAAATTGGGCTAGAATTCGAGCGCAACGGCTTCGCCTAATGTAATAATTTCAGCGAAGGTTCTTTTGAACCTAATAAAGACACCCAAGTAATTCGAGTGTGGGGAAGGCAGTTTTTTAACTCGAATTACTTGTTTTCACGGTCCTAAGAAGTATCTAAAAAGACTGAGAGAAGCTCCCGATAGAATTGAACAATAACCAAGCTTTATATTCGACAGATATGTTGTTTTTTGCTTGATAATGCATTCTTGCCAGTTTTAAGAATTATATAATAATATACATCACTGGTCGTAGCCAAAACGGCCCTTGACCTCAGCATGAAATGACAATATCAATCATGGCAGACAATGTGCCAAGCTTGTGTGCGTGGAATAATAATAAGATAATAAAAGTTGTGGCATGAAACAATAGAACAATACAATACATACATACATACATATTACATACATACATACATACAGATAAGCAACACCATTGACAGTACATCACATTGAACATCACTCAACACCACTGACAACACATAGCATACACTAAATTAAATTAAATTGGGGGGGACAGGTGGGCAAGTCTTAATTGCATGGCTTTATAAATAAAATAGGCAGTTTGATAGATGATTGTGCGGTTGTGACTAGACATGAGAAATATAAATTTGTCTTTTGAACACATGGAATTGAAATGGTAACAATGTCTAGAGGCAATTGTAAAGTACGCGGATCGCAAATGGGAATAAAAAGGACAATCAACCAGAAAGTGAATCTCATTATATTATTTAGCACTGTCCGGAATATGCAGGTAATTTTACGAACGATTGATGTAACGGGACTGTAAATGGCTGTCCTGATTACGGAATACAGAGGTGTCCGGATTTTTCAGGTGCCTAAATACCAGGTTTAAATGGAGAAAGATTCGGGACGAGAGTTTAATGTCCGTTATATGCAGGTGTCCGCTTTTTCCAGAGTCCGGATTAACAGGTTCCACTGTAATCCCTATGATAGTCCACCCATAGACCACAGAGAAGTTTGTTTCCAACTGTACATAATATGTTTAGGTCCGTAGAATTAAAGAGGGTATGTCAGTATTGAATGTACATGTAGGGTTTGTGTGTGTTCATGTGCATGTATGCATTTATATTTTGTGTTATTCGTTCACTTATCGAAATTTAACGAGATTAATTGCTTTTAATTCTGAAGTCTGTAAACCATCCTGTAAGTTTGGAATTTGCAACACAACTATTGGAGAGTGTGTCTGTCCTCCTGGCCATAGTGGAGCGGACTGCAGCGTGAGAGGTATGTTGTGTGTGTGCACGTGTGTGTGTGTGTGTGTGTGTGTCATTATTTTACATCTTCATGCCAGTGTGCATGTGTTGAATAATGTTACGATTCTCATATTATATTCCAATGTATAGACTGTGTACCACAATGTAAATTTGGAGATTGCAACACAACTGTCGGAGAATGCATCTGTCCTCCTGGTCATACTGGAGCAGACTGCAGTGTGATTAGTATGTTGTATTGTCAATGTGTTTGTGTATGTGTGTGTATGTGTGTGTTCTAAGGGCTTGCCGGTATGTACAATGTACATGAGTGAGAGTTTAATAGAATGCAGTGTCTACAATTCTTCTAGGTGTATTATTTATGTATGACTATAATTCCACAGACTGTGTACCACAGTGTAAATTTGGAGATTGCAACACAACTATTGGGAAGTGCATCTGTCCTCCTGGTCATAGTGGAGCTGACTGTAGTGTGATAAGTACGTTGTTGTTTTTCTTGTGTGTGCGTATACATTTGTGTATGTGTATGTGCATTTGGTTTTATGTGTTTGTGCTTTACATTTTCAAGTATGTACATGTGTTGGAATATCATTGTCTCAGTGTATCCACATGTACAGACTGTGTGCCACAGTGTAAATTTGGAGATTGCAACACAACTATTGGAGATTGTATCTGTCCTCCTGGCCATAGTGGAGCGGACTGCAGCGTGAGAGGTATGTTGTGTGTGTGCACGTGTGTGTGTATGTGTGTGTAAAATATATAATTATTATTTTTCATGCTAGTGTGTATGTATGTGTGTACTAATTTTACACCTTCATGCATGTGTGCATGTGTTGAAATAATGTTACGATTCTCATATTATACTCCAATGTATAGACTGTGTACCACAATGTATATTTGGAGATTGCAACACAACTGTCGGAGAATGCATCTGTCCTCCTGGTCATACTGGAGCAGACTGCAGTGTGATTAGTATGTTGTATTGTCAATGTGTTTGTGTATGTGTGTGTATGTGTGTGTATGTGTGTGTTCTAAGGGCTTGCCGATATGTACAATGTACATGAGTGAGAGTTTAATAGAATGCAGTGTCTACAATTCTTCTAGGTGTATTATTTATGTATGACTATAATTCCACAGACTGTGTACCACAGTGCAAATTTGGAGATTGCAACACAACTATTGGGAAGTGCATCTGTCCTCCTGGCCACAGTGGAGCTGACTGTAGTGTGATAAGTACGTTGTTGTTTTTCTTGTGTGTGCGTATACATTTGTGTATGTGTATGTGCATTTGGGTTTATGTGCTTGTGCTTTTACATTTTCAAGTATGTACATATGTTGGAATATCATTGTCTCAGTGTATCCACATGTACAGACTGTGTGCCACAGTGTAAATTTGGAGATTGCAACACAACTATTGGAGAGTGTATCTGTCCTCCTGGCCATACTGGAATGGACTGCAGTGTAATAAGTATGTTACTGTTACTGCATTTACAAAATGGGAGAGAATTTCTCAATGTCAGTACATAAGACTGTGTACAACAGTATGCATTAGTTTATGTGTGTACATGTACATGCATGCATGTATACACAATTCAGCGTGTTCATCCCAGAATTCCCTTAGATTAGGTGCATATATATTACATTCCACAGACTGTGTACCACAGTGTAAGTTTGGAGAATGCAACACAACTATTGGAGAGTGTATATGCCCCGTTGGGAATACTGGATCAGACTGCAGTTTGCTCGGTGCATATGTTGTTCATCAGTAGTGTGTGTGTGTGTGTGTGTGTGTGTGTGTGTGTGTGTGTGTGTGTGTGTGTGTGTGTGTGTGTGTGTGTGTGTGTATGTGTACATCAGAGGGTACATGTATGTTTGTGGTAAATTACCATTAATATTTACCTCCATATATAATAAATAAAATAAAATATATTTCATACATATTCACGGACTGTATACTACAGCTGTAGTTTATAGATGCAACATAGCATTTGAACACTGTATCTGTCTTGGTGTTTTTATGTTTGTGTGATATTCCCATCTCTCGCTATGTCCATATGAAATTTACAGACTGTGTACCAGAGTGCAAATTCGGAGATTGTAACACAACTATCGGGAAATGCATCTGTCCTCCTGGTCATAGTGGAGCTGACTGTAGTGTGATAAGTATGTTTTGTTTTATGCACAGTGTAAGTCACCATGACAGTATAATATTATAGCGATATGTACAGAATATGTACCACAGAGCAAGTTTGTTTCTAATTGTACATGTGTTTAACTACACAGTGCATAGTGTATCGGTGCTGGAATAATGTATTCACTTGGAGGTTTGTGTGTTATTGTGTATATTTATAATATTTGTGTCTCATAATTCAATTGTCAGACTGTAAACCAAGCTGTAAGTTTGGAGTTTGCGACACAACTATTGGAGAGTGTGTCTGTCCCCCCGGCCATACTGGAGCAGACTGCAGTGTCATAAGTACGCATGTTGATATTTTTGGTGTGTATGTGTGTGTTTGTGTTTGTGTTTACGTATTTGTGTGTGTGTCCGTGTGTATGTGTGCGTACCATACTTATTTCAAGCTTATTCCTGTGCTTGGGTGTGTATGTGTTTTCACATTATTTAGCACGTGCATGTGTTGAAATATTATCAAATATTAATAATATTTATTAAATTCCCTTATTGAGTTAAATTATATGCATGACTATGATCCACAGACTGTATACCACAATGCAAGTTTGGAGATTGCAACACAACTATTGGAGAGTGTATCTGTCCTCCTGGCCATATTGGAATGGACTGCAGTGTGATAAGTATGTTATTTTATTGGTTTGCTTTTGCTGTGCATGGTCTAACAAAATGATCATATTTATAGACTGTGTGTTTATAATATTTGTGTATTCACATTTGTGTTTATGTGTGTGCTTGTGCTTATATTCTCAAGTTTGTGCATGTGTTGCAATAACATACTTTACATTATTTACAGACTGTCTGCCACAGTGTAAATTTGGAGATTGCAACACAACTATTGGGAAGTGCATCTGTCCTCCTGGTCATAGTGGAGCTGACTGTAGTGTGATAAGTGAGTTCCCTATGATAATATGTCCGCATTCACCTACTTTTAACCACAGACAGGTTTTTACGCACATGTGTGTTTACCTGCAGTGAATATGTGTGGGCATTGCATACGTACATGTTCATGTACGAATTTTTGTGCACTGAACTTAATTCTTTCATCACAATTGTAATGACATTTATTTTCATTCTAAATTCTGTGAATTAACAAAGCTCTAAGTTTGTGGATTCACAGTACAGCTATTAGAGAGTATACATATTAGTCCTCATCTATACCTAGTGGAAAATGATGTGTTTTGTTGTTGTTGTTGTTGTTGTTGTTGTGTGTGTGTGTGTTTGTGTGTGCATGTGTGTATGTGTATTACTAATTTTATCAGTTATCCTCATTTCTGCATCTAGTCTAATCAGTATAATGAGTTCCAAATTGATTCCAATTAAACTTCCATAATGTGTGTATGTGTTTGAATGGATGTGTGTTTGTGTTTGTGTTGGGTATAGGTGTGTACGTGTGCATGTGTGCAAGTTAGTGTTCTACGTATTGTGCATGTGTTAGAATAATTATCATCATCACATGATTTCTACATGAACAGACTGTGTACCAAAGTGTAAATATGGAGAATGCAACACAATTGTCGGAGAGTGTATCTGTCCTCCTGGTCATACTGGAATGGACTGCAGTTTGATTAGTATGTTGGGTAGGATGTGTCCATATGTGTTTATAGGCTTACATTTGTGTGTTTGTTTGTTGGATTGCTGTATATTTATCACAATACATCTGTAATCACAAACTGAGTATCAGAATGTATGTTTGAAAAACACACACAACTATTGGAGAGTGTATCTTTCCAAGGGTTCATAGTGATTCTGACTGTAGCATGACAAGTATGTTGTGTTCTGTATGAGCATGTGAGTGCGTTGGTGTGACAACACAAATACCATCATTGTGCATCTGCAGTGCACAGGTTCAATTTCATGGGTCAAAACTGATAAATTCCCTAGGCTTAGTTCAGATAGTGCATAGCGATCATAAGATTGCCGTTTCATGAGCCTTCATCAATTTTACAGGTTCCTGTCCCGGAGCATCTAAACCTGATGACTGCTGCTTGATAATTGACACGTCAAACAGCATCAACAATGATGAGTTAGAGGTACTGTTCAATGCAATGGAACAATTCGCGGGACAGCTCAATGTTGGAACTGAAGATGGTCAGGTTTTGGTAGCTGCGGTCACATTTGGAGCGAAGGCTGAATGTCCCTTTAGTTTCAAGGACCACACAGATACACCAAGTCTTGTAGCAGCAATGAGGAGACTACAGAGAGTGGATGCGTCCGGAGGTACAAGAATTGACAGAGCTCTTAGGAAATGCTGTCGACTTTTTGAGAATGATGGTCGTGATGAGGCAGAACGTAAAATCCTAGTCTTCACTGATGGGAGGACAACAGCGCGCAACCGCCTTTCTATGGCTTTAGCAGAAATAGAATCAAAGAATATCACTGTCTATTCAGTTGGCATTGACAATGGCATTGACCAATCTCAGCTACTCAGCATTGCTCTTGGGAATCCCAACAATGTATTTTTGTCAGCCAGCTTTGAAACATTGGCTAATTTGACCAGTACTATCATTACAGGTCTTCAAGCATGTGGTGAGTATCCTACATATTAAATACAGAATGATTTTGTATTTCAAATGGAATGAGATGATATAATAAAACATAATGTACACCAGAGTTACGTTATCTCTATGTTAATCATTCTTAAATTTACAGACTGTCTGCCACAGTGTAAGTTTGGAGATTGTAACACAACTAATGGAAAATGCATCTGTCCTCCTGGCCATAGTGGAGCTGACTGCAGTGTGATAGGTATGTTATTTTAATTCGTGCACGGGGGGTTGTATGTGTTCATATATATGTATTTATATAATCTTTGTTTCATAATATTCACTTATCATAATTGAAATGAGATCCCTTCCAATTCTAAAGACTGTAAACCACAGTGTAAATTTGGAATTTGTAACATAACTATTGGAGAGTGTAAATGTCATCCCAGCTATACCGGAGTAGACTGCAGTTTGATAAGTATGTTGATAATTGTACTTGTGTGTATGTGAGCATACTATATTATATCAGTATTATCAAAATTCATTTTCACTTCATTTAGTATGTGCATGTATTGAAATATTATCATTATCCCAATATTCCAATGTACAGACTGTGTGCCACAGTGTAAATTTGGGAAATGCAACACAACTATTGGAGAGTGTATCTGTCCTCCTGGCCATACTGGAGTAGACTGCAGTGTTATAAGTATGTTGTTGTTATTGCTTTTTGAAAGAGGGATAGAATTCCCTAATATCAGTATGTCTATAAGGACTGTATACCAGAGTATGAACTTGTTAATGTATGCATGATCACAATATGTAGGTGTTTGTGTGTGTACTTGCACATGTATACACACGCAAGTGAGTGTGTTTCTCTTAGAAATAACTTGATTGGGATTAGATGCATAATACTATCTATACTCCACAGACTGTGTACCCCAGTGTAAGTTTGGAGAATGCAACACAACTATTGGAGAGTGTATATGCCCTTTTGGATACACTGGAGCAGACTGCAGCTTGATAGGTATGTTGTTTATCAGTTGTGTGTGTGCACATGGTGGGAGGGTGTTTATCTGTACATGTGAGTTTGTGCAAAATATCCTTCTATCTTGTTCGCGTATCTGACACTACAGACTGTGTACCACTGTGCAAGTTTGGAGATTGCAACACAACTATTGGAAAATGCATCTGTCCTCCTGGCCATACTGGAGCAGACTGCAGTCTGATAAGTGAGTTATTGTTTGTTGTTTGTATTCAGTGTGTATGGTGAACTTCTCTATGATACTACTATGTCCACATTCATGTGCATGTATAAAATTTTTGTAAGTTGAAATTCTTTTATCACACTTGTAATTACAATTTTGTTTTAATTCTAAATGCTATGAAGCACGCTGTAATTTTTTTGGATTTGCAATACAGCTATTGGAGACTGTCTCTAATTACTAATAGATAAATATTTTTTTCTGAATTGGTATGCACTTGTTTTGATGGCAATTATGAGTACATTCAATGAATTTCCCCATTCCCTACAGAGTGTACACCAGTGTCCTATATCTCTATATTTATTATCTTAAATATACAGCTGACTGCGTACCACAGTGTAAATTTGGAGAATGCAACACAACTATTGGAGAGTGTGTGTGTCCTCCTGGCCATACTGGAATGGATTGCAGTTTTATTAGTAAGTTGGGTAAGGTATTTGCTTAAGTATCTACCTATAGGCTATAATTTGTATGTTGGATGTGTGTGTGTGTGTGTGCGTACGTGCGTGTGTGTTGTGAATATACATACATGTGCATGTGACTGTGCGTTTGTGTGCAAGTTTGTGTTCAACGTAATGTGTATGTGTTGGAATATCATCATCAATTTTTTCTGCATTGCATAACATGTACTATAGTGTACATTTGGAGATTGCAACACAACTATTGTAGAATGAATCTGACAGTGTCCTCCTGGCCATAGTGGAATATAGACTGCAATTTGATTAGTATGCGTATATGTATGTGTTTATAGGCTTATATTTGCATGTATGTTTGTTGGATTGCTATATCTTTATTATTGATTCTCACCACCGAGTACCATAGCGTTAGTTGGAGAATGTAACACAGAAATTGAAGAGTCCTGTCTGTCCTTGGATTCATAGTGATTCTGACTGTAGCCTGATGAATTGGTAGATCGATAGATAGATAATAGAAATAATTTTGCTGAATATGTATACTTGTTTTGAGGGAGCCTATGACATTTATGAGTACATTCAATGCAAAATTTCCCCATTCCCTACAGAGTGTGCACTAGTATCCTATATCTCTATATTTATTATTACTAAATATACAGACTGTGTACCACAGTGCAAGTTTGGAGATTGCAATACAACTATTGGGAAATGCATCTGTCCTCCTGGCCATAGTGGAGCTGACTGCAGTGTGATAGGTGTGTTATTGTTATTGTGTTTTGAATGAGTGATAGAATTCCCCAATATATGCATGTGTATGATTTCTTGTAGATTAATTGTGTACCTTGGAATATTTGGTTGCATGAGCTTGTGTGTATATATGTGTTTGTGTTTCTACATACACATAAGCACATACACAATTCAATGTGTTTGTTAGAATCCCATTGGATTAGGTGCATGCTTATATTCCACAGACTGTGTACCCCAGTGTAAGTTTGGAGTATGCAACACAACTATTGGAGAGTGTATATGCCCTTTTGATACTGCCGGAGCCGACTGCAGTTTGTTAAGTATGTTGTTCATCAGTGTTGTGAGTGTGCACATGAGGGGGTACATGCGTGTTTATGCGAAATATCCATCTCAGTATTATGTCTATATTGAATTTACAGACTGTCTACCACAGTGCAAGTTCGGGGATTGCAACACAACCATTGGAAAATGCATCTGTCCTCCTGGTCATAGTGGAGCTGACTGTAGTGTGATAAGTACGTATGTTATATTTGTGGTTTTTATGGCATGATTCACAATGACAGTATACCCATGTGTACAGAATGTGTGCCGCAGAGCAAGTTTGTTTCTATCTGAATATTATGTGTTTATATGGGTAATACATATAGCGTATTGTTGTGTCTGAATAATGCATTTATGTGGAGGATTATTATGTGCTATTGTGCATGTATATAGAGTGTGTACGGTGTAACCCCTATGATAGTCCACCCATAGACCACAGAGGAAGTTTGTTTCCAACTGTATTATGTTTAGGTCCGTAGTATTAATGGGGGATGTCAGTATTGAATGTACATGGAGAGTTGTGTGTGTTCATGTGCATGTATGCATTTATACTTTGTGTCCTTCGTTCACTTATCGAAATTAAATGAGATCTCTTATAATTCTGAAGTCTGTAAACCATCCTGTAAGTTTGGAATTTGCAACACAACCATTGGAGAGTGTATCTGTCCTCCTGGCCATAGTGGAGCAGACTGCAGCGTGAGAGGTATGTTGTGTGTGTGCATGTATGCACGTGTGCATGTGTGTGTAAAATATATAATTATTATTTTTCATGCTAGTGTGTTTATTAATTTTACATCTTCATGCCAGTGTGCATGTGTTGAAATAATATTTTGATCCTCACATTATATCCCAATGTATAGACTGTGTACCACAGTGTAAATTTGGAGATTGTAACACAACTATTGGAGAATGCATCTGTCCTCCTGGTCATACTGGAGCAGACTGCAGTGTGATTAGTATGTTGTATTGTCAATGTGTTTGTGTATATGTAGTGTGATAAGTACGTTGCTGTTTTTCTTGTGTGTATATATAATTGTATGTGTATGTGCATTTGGGTTTATGTGTTTGTGCTTGTACAATTTCAAGCATGTGCATGTGTTGGAATATCATTCTCTCAGTGTATCCCAATGTACAGACTGTGTGCCACAGTGTATATTTGGAGATTGCAACACAACTATTGGAGAGTGCATCTGTCCTCCTGGTCATGGTGGAATGGACTGCAGTGTGATAGGTATGTTACTGTTGTTGCTTTCTGAAAATTAATGGGATATGTGCACAATTCAGTGTGTTAATCTTAGAATTCCCTTAGATTATATGCATATATATTATACTCCACAGACTGTGTACCCCAGTGTAAGTTTGGAGAATGTAACACAACTATTGGAAAGTGTATATGCCCTGTTGGGAATACTGGATCAGACTGCAGTTTGCTC
>OZ026551.1:1929017-1931517 GCA_964020155.1 Chondrilla cf. caribensis | reverse complement strand
GGGTTGTATGTTTTTTTGCATGTATAAAATTTTTGTATCTTGACATTTACTCATAATCATTACCGCGAGATCTATTCTATTTTTCAAAGACTGTGAACCATCCTGTAAGTTTGGAGAATGCAACACAACTATCGGTGAATGCATCTGTCCTACTGGTCATACTGGAGTAGACTGCAGTGTGAAAAGTATGTTTTTGTTTGCTGTATATAATATGATGTGTTTTTCAAATTGCTTGTGTTCCCAAAATGTTAGCATGACGTCAGTGTATGTATTTCATTTTTGTGTTTGTGCATGTGTGGTTGTGCATGTGTGTTCGTGTGTGTGTGTGTGTGTGTGTGTGTGTGTGTGTGTGTGTGTGTGTGTGTGTGTGTGTGTGTGTACCATATACATGTATTGGCCATGGTATATTTTTATGCTCATTCTTTTGTTTTTTTCTAATGTGCATGTGAACAGTTGGATATCATTCTCACATTATATATCCCAATGTGCAGACTGTGTACCACGGTGCAAATTTGGAGATTGCAACACAACCATTGGAGAGTGTATCTGTCCTCCTGGCCATTCTGGAGCGGACTGTAGTGTGATAAGTATGTTCTTGTTAGCTGTGCATATTTTTCTATAACATTTTGCATAATATGTTTATTTTTGTTAGTTTGCGTGTCTGTGTTGGGAAATGTTTTTTACGTGTGTGCATTTTCTGTGTGTTTATGATTGTGTACATGTGTGTGTGTGTGTGTGTGTGTGTGTGTGTGTGTGTGTGTGTATGTGTGCATAGGTGTAGGAACCATGGCAGCTAGGGGGGCTATAGCCCCCTACCCAATAATTTCCTTGCCACTACAGTAGAGATTGTCCCAACTACATCAATATTCTGGTAGCTCTTGATTCCTCTAGCCTATAACTACAAAGTTGGAATTAAAGCAATAACTGCTTACATGTACAGGTCGTATATCTATATCCAGGATCCTCCAAATTGTCCCTAAGGCACCCTGTTGAAGTTACTGGCCATTTTCTTCGAAATAATCTACTAGCTTTTCAAATTCACCAGTTGCGTTTACTTGCGTTTCTTCGTGTGTAGCTATAGACCTATAGTACATTTCTACTACAAAGTTAGCCCCCCAAAAGCAGAAAGTGTTCCCACGCCTATGTAGTGTGTGTGTGTGTGTGTATGTGTGTGTGTATGTATGTGTGTACCATAACATTCATGTCTTTTGTGTCTGTGTGTGCGTTTTATAAATTTGACTATGTACATTGTATTGGAATATCATTTTTACATTATATCCACACGTACAGACTGCGTACCACAGTGCAAGTTTGGAGATTGCAACACAACTATTGGAGAGTGTATATGCCCTTTTGGATATACTGGATCCGACTGCAGTCTGATAAGTATGACATTGTTGTTCATCAGTAGTATGAGTGTGTGCATACACGAGGGATGTGTTTGTGCCTGTACTCATGTTTGTTGGGAAGTCCCCTCTCTAGCTATGTCTTTATTAAATTTACAGACTGTGTACCACTGTGCAAGTTTGGAGATTGCAACACGACTATTGGGAAGTGCATCTGTCCTCCTGGCCATAGTGGAGCAGACTGCAGTGTGATAGGTATGTTGTTGTTTGTTTTCCTTTTTGTTGTTTGTGTGTGTGTTTGTGTGTGTGTTTGTGTGTGTGTGTGTGTTTGTGTGTGTGTGTGTGTGTTTGTGTGTGTGTGTGTGTGTGTGTGTGTGTGTGTGTGTGTGTGTGTGTGTATGTGTGTGTATGTGTGTGTGTGTGTGTGTGTGTGTGTGTGTGTGTGTGTGTGTGTGTGTGTATGTGTGTGTATGTGTGTGTGTGTGTGTGCGTGCCATATTATATTTTTATTCCATATGTTCATTCCATTCTGTTTGTGTGCTTGTACGTATTTGTGTATTATAATATAATTCTTGTGCTGGAATATCACTATCACATCATTTCGCAATGTACAGACTGTGTGCCACAGTGTAAATTTGGAGATTGCAACACAACTATTGGAGAGTGTATCTGTCCTCCTGGCCATAGTGGAAGGGACTGCAGTGTGATAAGTATGTGTGTGTGCTTGTGTGGGTGTGTTTGGCATAAATTGATAACATGAATTATCACCCACTAAAATTACATAAACAATACATATTTTATATAATTTACGTATATATTTCTCTAGCAAATATGTATAATATTATGGTTTTGAAAGAAAAAGGATATAAGCGATTATGATTATTATTTAGTGGGGTTCAATTATGTAACAATGTACACTATATAATAGTATAAGGTTGTAGTTGTAAATTTAATAAACTTATTATGCATGTTCGGTTTGTCTGTATGGTGTATAGTAAACTATACGTGATGTTCTGTATGTGATTCCAACTATAATTATAGATACACCATCCTCTAGATCCGAGAGTTTGCTTTAATGAATCAATGTACATGGTTACCGAGGGAAGTGACATTGAAGTGGCTCTCATTGTCGCCATAACTGAAAATAATGACTT
>OZ026551.1:1881517-1926517 GCA_964020155.1 Chondrilla cf. caribensis | reverse complement strand
GAGCACATAATCCATCTGCTGGTAACATTATCAATTCTATTGGAATTGTCGCTGGTGGAGCAAATTCCAATGCAACCACTGTGCTTGTCAGAGTCATGCCAAATGGTCAGTGCGCCATTACTGCCCAAGGAAGTCAAGTTCTGCAACCTGGAACACACCAAGTTGGCAATGTTGTGGTAGAAAGCCAGCAAAATTGTATCAAAATATCGGTACCCAACTGTGATCGTCAGGAGTTACTATTTTGGGTGCGTTGTTACGTGCGGACTCTCACGGTCAGTGATGAAAGTGGCATACAATCATTCAATCAAGAAATGATCAGATTTGTTGTTGGGCGTGGACTGGGACTCGAACAAGGTGCCCATGGTCTTATTGGTGAGGACAACTTGTGGAAATTGAGAGTTTGGGTGGTTTGTCGGGTTTAGAAGAGATATCGCACAATTACCATGATAGTGGTAGTATATTTATGTAGCAACGTATCGTTATACGAAATACATAAATAGAAATATTTGAGGGAGCCAGTGAATTGAGAATTATTGCACACTGATAATATATTTTCACAATGGGTATGGAATTTGATATACATGTCCTAAGACTAGATAAAAACATGCACTCTGGATGTAGTACACATTTTATGAGTTCCCCTTTTTACATTAGGTATCGGCATAATATTCATGTTTAGTTAATATCAATGATTTTATTGTTACGGAATATCACATTGAATTTGTTGTACATGAATTATTCCTGATGCAGGTCAATTCTGGTCTGTTCCTGTCATGATAAATCCCTATCAAGGACCTTGGGTCAGTGACTTTTACGTCCCTGCATCTGTACGATGGAACATCACGATGACACCTGATGAAGGAAGCCCTCGCTCCTTTGCTGCAATTCGGGGTCCGCGTACTTGGACAGAGAATAATGTTCCAGTAATCCCCAATTCAATTTGCTTGTATGCTGGTGATCCACAAGGAGGGAAACTAGAAGAGGCACGGGATCCAACCTTCGGGTCCACAATTGAAGGCCACTATGAGGACTACATCACTGGCGGCTTATTTGAGACTGACTTCGCTTTTAGTCAGTACAGCAATCCATGAGTGGAATGATCTTCATTATTTACATACTAACTGCTCCTATTTTGCAATAATTGTAATAGTTATCAGTCATTACCACCTATTATCATAGTAAGTTACTGTGTATTATTAGAATCTCATTTCAAAGTTAGACTTGGAGCAATATTATTGAATGTAGAAGAATTAGAATCTAGTTTCATTAGTGAACATTAGCATCTTATTACTGCATTTTGTATTATAATAATAATATTAGGATTGATCATGAGTGTCATCATTAAAATATAATTGTAAATTTCACAAGTTATCCCAGCAATCGAACTTGTAAATTTACAGGGTAATCGTGACAGATACCCTTATTTGGCGTGTCTGTATATATATATATATATATATATATATATATATATATATATATATATATATATTAGATAGATAGATAGATAGATAGATAGATAGATAGATAGATAGATAGATAGATAGATAGATATATTAGATAGATAGATAGATAGATAGATAGATAGATAGATAGATAATTGAATAATAATTATAGTTTTCAGAGTCTATTGCCAGATAACAGGACTATACGATGGGAAATCAGGTTATGCACATATGTAGTTTCACAAAAACATATTTGTGAACAATTTGACTTATTGCTGGATAAATGTGCATGTGCAAGCGAAAAGGGCCCTTAAGCAATTTTTGTCGAATGCACATTTTTGGTATTATTCGATAGCTTATTCCCACTGCAGACGACGACGCTATCATTCAGATCATAGGAGTGACTATTTATACACTACAGGTCTTTGTTTGAGTCCCTCCGCAGAATATTATAAGGGATAACAAGCTCACTTCCATTTTTGGCACTGGATTCATCTATACTAAGGATTTCTCTTTTCGCTTGCACGCTCACATCTAGCTACTGGCCATGGACAGATGATGTAGAAGAAAATCTAGTTCACAAGAAACGTGATTTTGCATGTACATGTGATTGGCAATGTAGTTAATTAATCAGTTGATTGTAAAGTATTGGCATTGATACCTGGGGTAACAGACATGAAAGATTTTACCAAGGCTGGTATTCTCGTCGTAATGACGTTTTAGGTAGCCTTTTGAACATGGAAATGCCGTATAATAATGATTATTAATATTATTATACGGCATTTCCATGTTCAAAAGGCTACCTAAAACGTCATTACGACGAGAATACCAGCCTTGGTAAAATCTTTCATGTCTGTTACCCCAGGTATCAATGCCAATACTTTACAATAATACGCGTTTCAAATGCGCGTGTCGTGATTCCCATATGCGTGCTATAGCGCACCTAACTCACCGGATGCATTCGTGGGATGACTACGTATAGTCATTGGATCTATGGTATAGTCATCGGCGTCATGTCCCTTTTCACGAAGATCCTTGGTGTTCTCAGTGATTGAACCAAGATGTTTCATAGTCTTCAAAGATTTCCAAAGGTTTTTCTTTTGTCGTCGCTCGTAATCCTTAGCCATCTGTCAGGTAAATTTGAAAGCACAATTAGCTATTGATTCAAAATATTCAGTGTGACAGTCGCGAGCGTCATAGGTTAACTATGGGTTAACGCACCTTAACTCACCGGCGATAGCTGGTTACCCTACCCCTATACCTACCAACTGGCCTTATGAGTCAATTCTGTAATAATCTACCCTATTGGGATATAGGGTAGAGTGAGTCAATTTGGACATCCACCCAGTAACAGTAACAAACACCACATTAACAATCTGAACCATCAATATCTCCGTACAGACAACTGACTAACCAGTGGTAGACTAGAAAATGCTATTATATAATAAGAATACTAATGACTGCGTATGAAATATGATAGTGAAATAAGGTTGAAAAGTTGGCTTCTAGATACCAGTGGTAGGCTCAAACGTACACTCATCACCCATAACCCCTGCGTCCCAATTATGACATGTCAGGTCTGTATATCCGGCAAATCCCATCAAGTTACAATTCCAGAAACGTATGTACGTACAATTCCCAGTACACAGGAGCCAAGTGGTTCACTTCACTGTCAGGTATGTTCCAGCTTATGGTTTCCATTACTGGCTGGGCAATGGTAGTTTGCCTTCAAGGCATAGCATTTTGACATAAAAACCATTTAATATACACATTTTCCTGTATTCTGTAATACATGAGTGTAGAAATGATTTTACTAGATGCCTTGCTATACCTTACATGTTACAATTTTACTAGATACCTTATCATCTTACATGTTATGATTTTACTAGATGCCTTATCACCTTACATGTTATGATTTTACTTGATGCCCTATCACCTTACATGCTATGGGGCTCATTAACAAAACTTGAACCAGGAGGGAATTTTTGTGGTGATGTGATGTATATCGATGTTCAGTTCAGACTGTGTACATGCAGTTACTTAGGATTAGCATGTATTCAACAGTGTGCATGGAGATTTTCAACATTGTATATGATGGCAATAGATAATATGTATCTGAGCTCATCATCCTGTGTATTTACGTATCATGACTTAATAGAGTAGCAATGTAATGTCCTAACATTAGCAATGTCAATGACAGGAATTGAACTATGAGTATGTACTCTGTACTATAGAGATTATTAGTCATGCATGGAAATGTTCAAGGCAATGCATCAAAACTTGATAACGTGATTTCCAAGTATGTCCATTCACTCTTGGGGAAAACTGTTTCATACACAATTCAGCAGCGTATAATTTCATGACTAGTGTATTATTTCCCCACTTGAATCAACCTGGGCTAATGAGCATTCGTGACTGTATTCTATTAGTATGATGGTATGCACAGACTAGCATCAAGTGTCACTTTCGATAGTTATACAAAAATGTAACACTTCAGTTTGGTATGCATAGTCAGTGAGTACATTATATTTTAGTCCCACTACTTTGCATGTACCACTCAATGTCTGTAACCAAATCTGGACATTTAAAAATCTCTGATTTTATACCATGTAGAGAATATGTCACAGCAAATAAGCAAATATTTCAAAACTTAATACTTTTTTAAGAGCTTCTTGAACCAAATGTGAAGATGTGTATCCCTAGCATGAAACCTAGTCCCTTAATTGTGTACTAACTGGGATTGCAGAATTATATGGGGCTTAGCTTGTTTAAATTTGTGTTTATTGAACCACAGGCTACTATAATCAAGAACTTTAATATGGCAACAATTTTCAATTAAGATGATAATATATATTGCTGGAAAGTGGCAATTCATAAATTTAGATGGACTACCAAATGCAGATTTGTTTCTCATGAAGACTCCCTCAGGCAGATATAAATAAAAAAATGCGCATGGCAGGTGTGGCATGATTTTATCTCGTAAAATGATCAATTAGTGGTAAAACTAAAGACATGGAAATGGGGGTACCGTAGGGAGGGAAAATTTTGCGGAAGAAAATTTCGCGAATTCGCACTGAAAATGCATTTTCGTGGTTTTAATTTCGCGAGTCGCTGCCGGTGATTGTGCGTTTTTTCACGTTTTCTCTGTTCATTGACATGTATCGTTAAATGGCTGATCACGGTGACAACGGTACTATGGCGATCGGTAGGATCCTATGGCAGGAGGAACGTTTTCGATTGTACGTCCCGTGAGGGGATATCATATCTATAAGGAGATCTGCTCTCAGGGTAAATTTCGCGCAAACAAATTTTCGCGAATTTGAGCCACTCGCGAAAATAGCGAAAATTTCTCCTCGCGAAATTTTTCCGCCCTACGGTACCAGTAGCGGACATATGAGAGTAAATGTTGAGTCTTGAGGTCGAGTGCATTTAATTCTTGTAATAATACTGACCATGTCTCCATGTCTTAAAATGAATAATATCCATCAATCTCATAAGCATCAAGAATGATTTTTAAACTAAGTGTTTGTAATCTTCATAATAATATTATATATACAATGGTCATGACGTCTGGGGGTTTCAATATTTATGGAATTTCTGTATAAGAGTGTTTCCATGGCAAGGAATGTAACCTGTAACTCCAATGTTCTGCTACAGGATCAAAAACAAGGACTTGCAGTTGCCATGAAATTGTCACAGAATGTGGTAAGTTCCTTGTATTGTGGTGTTTATTGAATGCAAGCATACGAATTAGTCACCAGCTGATCAAGTGTGCATGTGTTTATGTTGTAATTATTTGTTATGGTAATCAGTGTACTTATCACACACTGGTCCACTTCAATATCGCAGATGGAAGATATTCTACTTGCAATGCTACATTTGTGAAGTTTAATACAACAGAACTAGATAGAAGTAAGAAGATTGAACGATAAGTTAACACAGCTGTTCTACATTATGTTCTGATCATTGAATTGTGACCACTAATTATAATAATGATTGTTTTATTTATTTATTTTACCACATGCACTTTTCATGGTGATTCCAATTCATCCAGACTACCATCTTTACCCAAGACCTTGCTCGAGTAGGGCTCACAGGACATCCTTCGTCAAGGATTCACTTAAAGTAGATGTTTCCTACAGAAGCCGTAGCGATGCCTTAGTGTCAATTCAATGGAGATACCAAAGTTAGTAAATACATGGTCTCGGTTAATTATTGATGTAACTAACAATGGTATTTGCTGGCAGATTTGCTTTAATTTTAGGATATATGTTATAGGTATAATATATAATAATAAGTCTATTATTATATATACCTATACATGTGTTTTACAAATTGCCAATTAAATTCACGTCATGACACACACGCTAGGTTTATTTACAACATATGGTGACTTTGCAATTTTATCTGACTAAGATTAGTAACATTTGCAAATTGTTATGTATAATAATATGTAGAATATAATATGTGAACTACTCCAATGTTATGAACAAACAGTTACTGTAACAGTATAATATAATTATATGGTTGTCTTGACTGAAAAAACTGTATGTAATACTTTCTCAAGGTAGTGAGAGTGTTTGACGTCACATGTGTAACACCTATGTATTTGTGTATGATTACTGGATGATGCTACATGTATACTGTATAGCGGATAAAATTCACAGCATAAAATCTCCCAAATTCACACTCAAACTGGCATTTCGGGGTATTAATTTTGT
Source organism: Chondrilla cf. caribensis (assembly GCA_964020155.1). Lineage (NCBI taxonomy): Eukaryota > Metazoa > Porifera > Demospongiae > Chondrillida > Chondrillidae > Chondrilla > Chondrilla cf. caribensis. The sequence goes on along the minus strand of OZ026551.1, from coordinate 1,920,354 downwards.
GATTGCATGTTGATATTAAATTTTCTACCCATGTTTTGATATTTTTGATTTTGATGATTTTGCAAATACACTTGTGCAAATTGGGTCAAATCATGAAAAACACACAATTTTGACCTCGGGATATTTTTTGCTATGCAATAATGTATAGGCATGCAAGTTGTCACAATGATACTGTACTTGCAACTGAACCACACTGTGATTGATTTCAGAATCACTATCACCATCCATGTAACATGTAGATAATTTCCAGTAGTCTGAATTCATTCATAATTAATTTAATAAGAGCCAAACAATATAGTTACAAGTGAAGATTAGTAATTCAACATACTGTATATTATTATATTATATTATTATATTATTATCATCAGTTTCATTCTAGTTGAATTCATTGCACAAATTTCTGAATCACAGATATTTTAACAAATGAGTCCAGAGTGGAAATCACAGTTATTCAAAATAAAGTTGCAAATTTCTTTTGCCTGCCAACAGTGAGCCGATGAGTTGTGTGCCCTGCATGTAATAATTGATCCAATTCAGAATATTATTGAAATGGTTGATTTTCACTCAATGTAGTCGATAGACCAACTCATTGTACAATTAGCAGTACCCGTCTCCAGTGCCCATTGCAGACCAACTGGATATTCCGTGCCTGAAGTCAACTTCTCTGCGAAGGTAAATCGAGCATTGATGTCTATTAAAACTATAGCAAGTAGCACTACTCGCAATCGGTAAATATCATAATACTTTCATCTTTCTCAGTATTGCAGTGTACATCAATCTAGAAGTATTATTGTTTGATTTATATCGCTGGCTACTTATACAATCAGAACCAAAAATCATAATTACAGTACCAATTTTTCAATGCAGGTATCAGTAGAGTCTCTAGATTCATTTAGTCAAGTCAACACAGTTGTACTGTCCAAGGTTGTCACCATCCATGACTGTTGGAACTCAACTGGCAACCAATCTCTGATTATATGTGGACCACAAGGTAAAATTAATGTTGATATCCTCTATGAGGACTGTTCCTACAAATATTATACATCGAATTATAGCTTCTGCACAATTTACTTCAGAATCTTCTGAATCATTATATTAGCACATTATAATATTCAATTTGTTAGTATTTGGTAATGTGAACTCTACATATATTTGTATCGGATTCTAATTATTCTCCACTATTATTTAATTATTTGTAACTAGGACTAGTGTTATCCCAGGCCTTCATGTTTGTTAGGCCAGGTTGAAGTTATGTCAGATATTCTTCCACCTATGTGAATTGAAAATGACAGAATCCGACAAATTTTACAAAAATTCAAATGACCTGAATCGAAATTTGAGGATCTGATTTTTTAAATGAATTTTGATTTCATATGGCAATTATGCTTTGTTAGGTACATGGCATATGTACATGGTAAATATGCTTTGGTTGCTTCTGTGTAAAAGCATCAATAATAACATTATAAAAATATGTATATTTAATTTAGTATATTCTATCATGATCTAATTCACTATGATGCTTTTAATATTAGTATTGTTGTTAAAACGAGCCTTCCTCATTCACCTCTCTTAGTACCCTCTGGGCCACGAAGTGTCTCAGCTACATTTCTGGCAAGCAGCCGGAATGTTACTGCAGTTCGCATATGCTGGTCCCCTCCCCTCCACCACAATACACCTGTAGTATCTTACTATGTTCAGCTGAAATCTTACATGTTAACAAAGTTGACAGAAGAATTATTAGAGATGAAGTTAGCAGACATTTTTGTTGCCAAGGTGAGTTTAGTACATGATTGAATTCACTAAAGTATACCCCACCATTTATTAATAGCAGTGACATAAGTAGTCTGACAGTGACAAATCCACTATTAATCCAAAAGATCTAGAGAAACAATTTCAATTTTACACGTACATGCTCCTTTTTCACTCTTTTGCTCATTTTATAGAATGAATCATGTGTGACATTGGAATGTAATAAAAGTAGGATAAAAAATTGTGAAATTAAGGCAGAGGTTAGTTTGGATTAAAGTCTGTTATCTGTAAGTGCACTTAGTGTATTGACACCACATTACATGCAATCTCTCATACTACACATGTATAGGTACAGGCAGGTGTTGAAGAATATGAGAAAAACATTTCAAAGCTTTTTTGTCAAAATGCAACTGTAGGTATCATATACGGAGAAATATCCAGTATTCGTCTAAATTGGCTGACTACGCCTCATTCAACAGTACTTACACCAACAGACCCTGAAGTCAAATTCAATCAAAGTTTTGAAGTTTCTCAGGATCCTAGTGGTGCAAGAGAATTTACAACTGCTGTGATCCTGATTGTTTCAATTGGCACATTTCTTACATTCATTGCACTTGTTAAAACAGTCAGCCCTCTCAGATTGTGCCACCCACAAGGATCTTTTCCCCAGCTCCAGGCTTCTGTACACAGTGTCAGCGATCAAGAAGTGAAGGAAGAAACGTCATTCGATGCTTCCCAATCCTTGTTGGTACCACCAAGTGTCTTTCTGGTAGCTTCCACTGAAGATTGTGAAGAATCAAAATACAAGATAAGATATTTAGCTCAGGAGCTAGCTGGACACGGGATAATCCCTATATATTACGAGTACCAGTTGAATACTGGGGCTAACAGTCCATCAATACTTGGAATTCCTGCATGGGTGGAACTCAATTTCAACGAATGTAACTTTGTGCTTTTTGTATGCACCACACAGTTTGTTCAAGAGTGGTCAGCAACCTCCCGCACTGAGGAAACAACTGGATTAGTCAGGAGTGCACGACATGCACTGGAAGGTGTTATCCCTTGCGAGGACGATATTAGTAAATTTGCTGTACTTTCCATGGGAGGCAAATGTGAGATACCCTTGACATTGAAGAGACTACAAGTGTTTGTCTTGTACAAAGAGAACAGTGATGTCATTTTCTCTGAAGACCTGATACGCTACTTACTCGATGCACCCCAGTTTGCTCCTCCAATGCAAACATAGCATACATTTGAACATTGTTTGTACGGTAATATTGCATTATCCATGCAATTGTATGCTATGCACTAGGTGCATGACATTGTATGGGTGTTATATAATACCTGTATTGTGACCATCTTAAGTAATTTATTAAATTATAAGTATAATATATATATATATTTTATGTACATTTCATTTAATTTGTAATGTTTACATCATTATGTTCCTGAATCTATCAACATAATAATATAATATAATTAATAATCACCATAAATCATAATAATTAATATTGGTGTCCCAAATAAAAATCAAGTATTAATTTATGTTATAATATTATTATAATTATTAATCTTGGCGATACAAAATAATATACTATGTACAATAAAAAATCTCGTTATAATAATATTATAATATAAGATATGAAGTGTTATCTATAACTAATACAATGCATATGTACACAATCTGCAGTATATATGTAAGTGTAGGTGTGTGTATCCATGAGTAAGATGCATAATATTATAGTGAATCGAATGTGACAGGCACTAGCTCAATCAAAATCCTTTTGCACATGGTTGCATAATTATACAGTGACATGTAACTTGTGGTTCACATCATGCAAGTGATTGAATACAAATATAAAATTAGCACAATTAATCGTAATCACATGAAACCAACACATAATATTGTATTCATAAATGTTGACATTGCTCGAGTTTGGTTTTGTCATGGAGCAGGATTCAAAGACATTATCTGGCACAATCAACTTTTGATTTACACAAACATGATGTCTTAGGGTGAATGTGCATGAAGGCCAAGAGGCAGGTATATAAAATATGACATTGTATAAAATTAATATTGAGCTAAATTGGCTTATAACTGCAAAACTTATGGGCAGTACTCACCTTGTGAATACTTCCTTTGTACCAGTCAAGGATCCTCCTAATGGCCTACACACACTCGCTAAGTTTACCACTGACAATGGCTTGTGTATGGGTCTGGGTACCTTGAGCTCACATTAGCAGAATTATGGGCACCCAAAAATTATAGCACAAAGTGCTTGTGGCCATTTTAATTGATGATGCAATGTAGTACACATGCTAAAATGGCACATGCAGTAACATAAAACACCATTAGATATCTTTGACAATGTAGTTCAGGAAATCATGGAAGTGAACAACACTTAATTAAAATGTCATGAATGAACCACATAATTCCTTTTCCTGTAAGTCTACTATCATCCCACTAGACAAGCTAAATTTCATGGAAGTCTACATGCACTAGCTGTGATCGGTTATGCTTGCAATCAATGAACTAGCTAATGCTCTAACTACGTAGTTGACTGTGAACAACCAATATGGTAGATGTGGAGGTAATGACTGTTGTAAAAACTAATACTATATGTACGTAAGTCTGTGAAATCTGTATATAGGTCAACGTCCGCGTGGACCCAAGCGCGAAGTAATAGGAAGTGCCGTATTGCAGAATATGATGTAACTCAGAAAATACCAATGAATGTCGTTCCCATCCTAAAATGGCGGATGATCTCACACGGTATTGGAGGTATTCCTGAAATGACCGGAAATCTCCTCAGTTTTTCCTCCTAGTTTACTACTTATAGCAGCCTACCAAACTATAACAAATAGTAAGGGAGACACCTGTGAAGATCAAGACGTAAGCGACACAATTCGCAAAGATGTTCCTTCGCCGAGAACAGCTCGAGTACTCATGGCTCACCAAACCAGTCGTACTCTACTTACCCTTGTTTGTCCTATTCTCACAGTTCTTTGTCCCTATAGCGACTGAATGTAAGTTTCAATGTCTGTTATTTGCAACCTGTGCTATTCTCCGTATTTTTTTTCAATTGTGTCTATTCAAAGTTATTGTACAAGGGCACACGATAAAAATCAATCGCTGTGTCTGTGTGTGTGTGTGTGTGTGTGTGTGTGTGTGTGTGTGTGTGTGTGTGTGTGTGTGCGTGTGTGCATGCTCATACATAATCAAATACATCATTGATAAACTTCTGATACTTTCTACCTGTGAGAGAGGAAGAGAGAGGTTGTGCACGAAACTGACATAGTTACAGATCACTCACTATTTTATATAACTATGTCACCAGTTTAGTACATATCGTAAATCCAGGCTGTTTCGTTCTCTTCTTTATTATTCAGTCTGTGGTCGACCATCATCGTCAGCAGATACTCGTTTGCGGGTATCAAGGCTATTTCCACAGTATGCGCCTACTGCTAACATTTCTGTGCAATGTCGGGATAGCAGTGCCACTCTCGTTGGTGACTCCTTCATTGTGTGTTTGGACAATGGAACGTGGACACCTCTCCCGGAATGCATTGGAGGTTAGGGATTTATATGTGTGTACCTGTATCTATCTGACCTATGATCCATAATTTCTCAAATTCTCTATGTTTGAAATGTGACTCAGTCTCAACAATCAATTCATAGGTTGATCACATTTCTAACGTACGTGCATTGTTTGTTCTTGTGTCTAAAGATTTCATACTTACCTATGTACATATGTATGTACATGATGTACAGTATGTGTTATTGTTCCCACAAATGTATAGAACTATGTTGCTCTCTTAGTTAATTAGCATGCTGGAGAGTTCCATTAAAACTCCACATGGGATGGGAATACTTAGCTGCATTACCTACCTACAGTGGATATTCGTTAATCCATCCCCGGTTAATCCGCCAAACCTTTTTATCCGCCATATTATTAAGAAACCAATTTCCTTATATGGCTACCCTATATACGCAATCTGCCATCTCACAATTCCAACATCCACCATTCTTCTGTGTACCAATTTGCACTTTATGTCTGGGCTTCAGTTACAGATAATCTGCCAAGTTTTAAGAAGTTGTCTTAGTGTAGAGCAAATAGCAGCAAAGTGTTCTAAAATTGACTTGACAATGAAGCAGAACAAGTAGATTTCCGATTACAAAAGGGGACTCCAACAACAACGTAAAAAATACCCACAGACCGTTTCTCGAAGATGCGGTACATACAAATTGCACGATGAATGGTAGAAGACACCCCGAAGATCAGTATAATCCACCATGTAAGAATCGGTCAAAGGTCTGTCTGTACACTGGATATGGGCTTATTCGGGCACCCATTATGAACATCCTTCGTATCGTGATTTTGAAGCTCGTTATACCATATTGTATTGTGAGTTTTATGTAAGACAATTTATCATGTATTCTGCAGTGTGTTCACCAGAATTGAAATATAAAGGGGTACCTTTATGTAAGTGTGGAACATTTTTGAGGGGTATAAATAAAGCAGTCACACAACAACGACGGCAACGGTACAATTATGTATAATAAACAGTGTAAAGTATAAACAATATGTTATACACTACTCAACAGTAAAACCACATTGATGTACATTGATCATTGGAAGAGGGGTGTAGGTATTTTGAGTCATGACGAAGAGTACATACTTTTAGTCTAAAGAAGGATTCTGTACCCTTCAAAAATGACCTAGAGACCACACTGGTATTCCAATTGTCACAGTAACATAATGTATGTTAGTTATTATATGTTAGCTATATCAGAAAAGCCTCTAGGTGTAGTTCACGGCTTCCTATTACCTACAAAATGATGAAGTCATCTTCATCAAAGGGTGCACTGTCAATAGCCCTCTGATGTCATTGCCTTTTGAATGGTATGTGTTTAGGTAATTGTGAGTTGTGGTTGTTATAGTCAATACCTGCATATGCACTCACTCCTTTTCAGCTACCTTGTGTGTCTGCATGCACCCCCTGAGTTTGGTAGGTACTTCATGACCTATTATCAGGGTGGGGAGTTGTTCAATGATGGGTGAGATAAGTATTATTGATTTTCCACCACCAGCTTCCCATGTGGATGTGGTGAGGTGAATATATGGGCTGCACCGATATGGTATCGATCAATCACTTAATCACTTATTCGTTCAATTATGTTTGCTCCGTTAGACAAAAAGAACCTAATGTTACAGTACTGCCTACAAGGGCCACCTGTTTCCAGCCTCTTTGGTTATATTTATATGTGGGTTCTAGTGGAGGGAACCTCAATAATGTGTGTAAAAGGTCTAGGCAGGAATAGTACAAATTTAGAGTGTGTGTGCGTGTGTGTGTGTGTGTATGTGTGTGTGTGTGTTGTGTGTGTGTGTGTGTGTGTGTGTGTGTGTGTGTGTGTGTGTGTGCGTACATGTATGTAATAGTCGTTTCCTGTGGTAGTGAATGATGTCCAACACACCATATTATATGCAATTGAAATGTGTTTACAAATTACCTCCCTTGTTCTTGCGCAATTAATTCTAACAATAAAACTTGTCTGGTGACCTGTGCTACATGGCTTATGTATGCACAGTTTTCCTTAATCTACCTTTCTACCAGGATACAAATGTGTATCCATTATGTGTTTGTGGTGTGTGTGTGCGTTTGTGTGTGTGTGTGTATGTGTGTGTGTGTGTGTGTGTGTGTGTGTGTGTGTGTGTGTGTGTGTGTGTGTGTGTGTGTGTGTGTGTGTGTGTGTGTGTGCATGTGTGTGTGTGTGTGCGCGTGTGTTTGTACATGTGTGTGTGTGTGTGTGTGTGTGTGTGTGTGTGTGTGTGTGTGTGTGTGTGTGTGTGTGTGTGCGTCCTCCACCACAAATTACATATTCACCCAACCTTTCAAGTACAAATGTATTGTTTGTTCTTCACCAGGAACACCGCGTCCTGTAACAATTCCCACAGAGGAAGACCATGGAAATGTTGGTGGTACTGTTGGTATGGTCCTGGGTCTGGTGATAGGGATCTTCAGCATCATCCTCTGCAGTTTTTTCCCAGTGCTGGTTTGTAGGAAAAAGTGTCCTCATGGGTGTTCGATGAGCCTGACCAAGTGTCCCCCTGTGTGTATGGCTCTCGAACCAGGTGGCGGCGAGCATCAAGTTGTCTGGTGCCCCAGTAAGATGGCTGACCCACAAACACATCGTATTGAACACCCACAATTACACTCGTCTACACCAGTGGTCAGCCAACCCAGTGGTGCATCTCCCAGGCCCACAACTACTACCACTTCTAGGAATGGTGCACCAAATTCAGCACGGGTTAATCACTCCAATAATTTCCGATCCAGAGAGGACCAACCGCTGAGAGGGCATGTGACTCATTCCTCTCATCGGCTATCGTTAGACGAGCAGCAACTTTCTCGCGGAGCTGGTGGTGTCCATACGCAAACTAACTTTACAAGAAGAAGCGACGATATAAGAAGCAACAATACGAGACCAGAACCTGTTGAGAATGAGAAGGAATCGCTCCCTAAAGATTCCGTTTTAGCAGATGGACCAGTCCCACCATCATATGGAGTAGTCTTAAGGAATGCAGACGAGTTTCCCAATGTTGAAAAGGACCCACCTCCTCCCTACCTCGAACCAAAGAGTGATCCCTCCGCCCCACCTTATCCAGTTTGAGAGAGCAGACACATTCAAACAAGCACATACATTGTATATATTCTGTTGTGACTTGCATATATTATGTGTACATTACTGCATACGTCACACACTGTACATACTTATGCATGCACGACACACCCACTGTACATACATATGCATGCATGTCACACCCACTGTACACACACACACACATGACACACCCACTGTACATACATATGCATGCATGTCACACCCACTGTACACACACACACACACATGACACACCCACTGTACATACGTGCATATACACACATGACAATCCCACTGTACATACTGACGCAAATGTATATGTGACATACCCACCATTTGGCACACCATTTGTTCACTATTTCCTTAATATAAAAATTAATAGTGTTAATATATTTGTAGTACGTGTAATTGTATTATTTGTATGTACTACTGTTTGTATGTATTACTATTACTAAAATTATTATTATTGTTATTATCACTATTATTGTTATTATTATCATCAGATATGTGGCCTAATCTTCACATCATGTCCAATAATTATTTACGCTGCATGTCTGTGAAGAAATATGGTTGACCTTGAAATTGAATTATGGGGAGACCTAAAATTACCTCATTAGTGGATGCTTTATGTTAAGCTGTTATGTTTATGCATTTGATCTTTTTGGGAACATTACCAAAGGAGATGATATACAATCTGATGTATCAATATTCATAATTTCTGATGAAAAGCGTGGGATCAGAGAAGGTTTAATATAGTGCGTGGATCGAAGATGCATAATATGGTCATTATATAATTACACTCAAGATGTGTAGAGTAGATACCTGTATTTAGTGGTTAAGACATGGGCATGAGGGCTGTATGACATATAAAATACTGAGTCCCGAGGGCAAGTGTATATTATTATGCATATTGCCCGAGTGTCCATGTCTTAACTAGTTTAGCATCCGTTGCTAACACTTGATACATTATAAAATTGCTGTATAATATACTGTTTCTATGGTAATGGATGCTACAATATTATAGCGACCTGCATGCAGCATCTATATAAAATGACACCTTGATCATGGCCATGTGTACAGAATCCCACCATTAGCTATAACACCTATAGGGTATGGTATATTGATTTAATTTATGCAATGGAATTCATGGTCGTTCAGGATATTATATCGCTAGATAGTTACAATTTATGCATGCAATACTTATGACTATATACAAATAATATAAAAGGCGTATAATTACCGAACGTTAGCGAGGTTAATTGTTTCCGTCGTACGGCCAGTCTCATCGAGGTCGCCCACGTTCTTAATTGGTCGAAGGTGTCTCAATGAAATTTTTCGGTTCTTTTTAGGCCAATATGTCAAATTTCAATCACGCGCAGCAAACGTCTATGAGGTCACAGGGCGATTCGTGCCACAAGTCGGATAGGGGCAACGGTAAGGTATCGGACTACGGTTATCATTCAAGTCTAGCACACTTACTCGCTATGTCACGACGGCTGAAAGTTTTTCCTTCGTCGAGTGCCCCTGGATCCGGATTTCGTCTTGCGACAACATTCGTTGGCTTCGCATCACAAGAACAATGTCTTTCAATTTTCCTGCGGAACAGATTTTCCGATTAATATTCTATAAAGTCGGCGATTCGCAGTCTACGTTGGGGACATCGAAATGCACAGCCATTGTGACGTCCATGTTGGCAGACATTTTATATGGCTATAATTAGTAACATTACGCATAGTCTATGCAATACGTAACAGGTTTTGAAAAGATGGCCTTTCGTCCGAAGTTCTTTGCGAACGTTTTTTATTGATATCGATCCGTTCTTCGCTTCTTCGAATTCCAATTGCAAGAATTGTACAAGCTCAGATGAGTCGCTTTATATTGCTAATAACTGCTTTAGCCGTGAGATAAGCTTTATCCCAGCCTTGTTAACTTTCAAATATTCAACTACTCTGATATAAAAATGCTTTTTGTATGATCCTGAATCAAAATCAGATGTTAACTTCCATTAACAAAACGAAGAAAACAATATTTGAAGGACACTCGTATGTATGCTTATGTTGATCTCCCAACTAGAGGTTGCAATAATTTATGTTAGTTCATCATAATATTATAGTGTATTAACCAGTACTAATTAGATCGTCTGTAAGTTGATTTATAGTTCGGAATATCATATGGCAGAGTCAAATTCTCATGCAGATTCTGACAAATGGAAACTTGCAATCAAAACCAAACACAGTCATACAGTGCAGTACTCACAACATGAGTTGCAAACTCAACAAAACCAAGCACAAGTGCAGACACATCCACAAGTTCATACACAAGATGCAAATACCAATGGGTATGGCCATGATGAAGTACGAAACAATCACACAATGTGTAAATTCCAGCAACAGCAATATAAATGGAAATAATCCCACTCTATCGTTTGCCATGAAATGTGGCCATCACTTTCCAATAACGCTAATCCTACTTATGAATGTTTGAAATGTGTCCGCGATAAAAACACTTCAAAAAGGTTCTCCTGGTCCAAGCAAATGACATGAACCCTGGTTCAGTACCTCAATGCTTGCAAGGTTTAACACTTAATGGTGGAAATGTTAATAGCCTGAACATCAACCATCGCTTATGTCCACCAAAACACAGGTGGTCAACATGAGTAAGAGTTGCTCATCTGCAGATACATATTGGCCAGAATTTTTTTACGCATGACCCAACAGTGTCATAATAATATAATATATGATAAATAGTACAATAATCAAGACAGAAGCAGAATAGCCATACCATGGGATATGCATATAAATTATGACTAGTGAATAGAAAAATCAGAGTTCATAACAATAATACTGTATTGAATAATGTACTTATAATCAGTTTGTAGATTAGTGAATCATGCCCTCGCTGATTGTGAGGTCGATGGGTTGCATGCACTGCTGCCACATGACACCACAAATTCAAAACATCCCGTGAGAATATATACTATACAGAATGGCATTGGTACAGATTTGAATATCAATCTCGTGTTAGTACACATGCACATGAATAATATTATGTTAAACTAAACAGTGACCCAGATATTAGTGATTTAATAAAAAAGCATCATTGGTGTGGAGAGTACAGTTATATGAACAGTGATTCAAACACTTCTACAACATTGACAGATCAAATCATAATTGAAGGTGATGCAGGGAAGCAAACTGTTGTTGAATAGTGTCATTGACTGACAACATTCAACAAGTGCATTCCATCAGAAAACTGGCGTACACAAACATCTGGCATGACATATACTGCCATTTTCTGTTTAGCGAGGTTCTGAACTACGTTCACCTAGTATATAGATTGACAGTGAAGGACAAGTTGTCTATAGTACTGAATTATACGTGTTACTCTAAGCGCCCCATAGCGTTTCTTTGTTCGCTTCCGGGCGCTTTATGTGACGGTCTAATAGGCGGACTGGATCGCTTTTCTCCCAATCGTCTTCATCGGCTGGATCATCTCGGACTGAGGGTGGCCGGTGGATGTGAAAATTTACTCGGAAATAGCCTGGATCGTTTTATTCTCCTCGTCTCCTACACCTCACAACTCCCGGGCTAACCGTTCTTGAGAGCAACTCTTCCAGGATCAAGATAGATAAAGGTGACACAATTCGCAAATATAAATGTTCCTTCTCGTGGAGTGTGACCCACAAAGTCTGTTGTGTTCTGATTGCATTCCAGCGTTCTATTGTTACGGGTTTTCGTCCCTGTAAATGTATGCATCAATGCAATCCTTTATGTTGTATATGCACAGGTGTTCAACCCTGTATGCACAGGCACAGGTACTCCATCTGTGCAACGGATAATGAAAATTGTTGAGTATTACTGGTGTTATCCATTGTATTTTGGTTGGCTATGGTTTGACGTACATATGTAGACGTAGACCATGCAGCCCCTGTGCCTTCATTTTATTATTGCGCAATTGCTAGCAAATTAAAATGGCCGATCCAGAGTCTAATGACTTACTAGGATATGTTTGCATGTGCACATGCTAGTGTATGTAGAGCTTTTGAGCATGGTTAAGTGTTTAGCCAGGTGTCTGTGTGTTCTTTAATAAATGTGTGGTACATATCTAAAGATGTGTGATGTACGTAGTTATAAAATGTAAGTTTGTGTATGCACTTCAAGTATGTGTCTAGCCATGTGTGTGTGTGTGTGTGTGTGTGTGTGTGTGTCACACTGTATGTGTGTGTGTGTGTGTGTGTGTGTGTGTGTGTGTGTGTGTGAGTTCGTTCTTCCTTGTTAATGCACCTGTCTACACATGCATGCCTGTATGTAAACACATTTTTGTGTTACCAGTATCCACTTTCCATGAATGGGCGTAGGTACAAGACAATTTTATGTTTTTATCGCACTTTCCTACGCTTCGTCCTCATGGTATGACATGGACAGGAAATTTGCAGCTCATTTTTGTTCATCACCCAGTACTCGTTTGCTGGAAACACATATGCTGTGTAACACTTCTTTAGCATTACATACAGTTTGAGTACAAGCTACGTATATACGTACATGTACTTGAACATATGATTTCATCTAACTACGTAATTTTATGTCATTTTATACAGCAAGGGAATTTCGGCATAACTTAGGTTTCGCGAATGACGTCAAAACCAAATGTTCACAAATGCCAAAAGTGGTCATTTTTTGCTCTATGCAGGAAAATTCTGCCTTACATAATCTACACAAATAGCGGCACTTCAAGAAACTCAGTATCAAAATTCAGTAACACAAAATAATTTCCTCGTATTCAGTATGATATATTATCCTCATTCATTGATTGAATGCTCACTGGGTGCCTATCGTAGCGACCCCAGGCTAAAGGCCTCTCCAGTGAAGATAAGATTCCATAGCCTTATCTGTTCCAAGAATTGTAGACACAACCAGTGGAATCATTTATTGCTACAGTTCATTGAGCAGACTATGACCTGAAGACTACAAGGACTACTTTACTGTACTTTTTTCAGAGGACACCACTGTTAGTCGGTGTTGGTCAACATGCACAGTGTACACAGAGTACGTTGTATGCACCAATATTATGATTATTGTATCCTGTGTAGTGAGTGATAGACAAATTATACTGTATAGATATGCACAGTCCAATATAACACATTACACGTATACAGTAAATGAATATCCAGTTAATCTACCAAAACCGTTAATCCACCATATGGTTTGAAATCCAGTTGAGGTGAGTTAACGAGTATTTACTGTATCCTATGTTACCCACAGTGTGTTCACGAATTTCCTGCCTTGCATGTTCTCACACAAATAATCCCAAGAATGAAACCTATCTGGTGACCTTTGCTACATACATGACTTATGTAATAACTTAATATGCACAATTCTTCATTTGATCCTACCACCCCCAAACCAGGATACAAGTACATACAAGTACTACCCACTGAATGTACATATGAATGAATAGTTGTCATGTGTACACATCCCATGTTTGACCCACAAACAAGTTACATTACCTTTAGAGTACAAAAGTATGCAAGTAGCTTGTGCGTATTATTGGACTCGTCACGTTAACATCAGCACAAGATTCAGTGTTGAGTAGAGCAGTCAGTTGGAACATTAGTGTTGAGTAGGGCAGTCAGTTGGAACATTAGTGTTGAGTAGGGCAGTCCGTTGGAACACAGACTTATGTATGTACAAACGTTGTACTCTTATCCAATATTAGTACATTCTGCATGTGATGTGCTATGTACGTATGTACATCTGTACAGTTTTATTGTGTGCAACAGTAGCATGTTCAAGTAGTGGATTATTATCTACCGACTTTATTCCACTACTTGTACTACACTGAACCCTACAGACAACGACCTGATAGGCTAAAAAGCCCAGCCAATACTCTGCTTAGTTGAGATTGACTACTCAGAACATTGCCCAGTGCTGCTGATGAGGAGTGGTGTTCTCCGAAAAGGCCTTCTAGCACATTAGCAAAGAAATGAATATTACCGATTCTGGTCAAAAATCCCTTATTAGTAGCATATTATTGCATAGAACTATACAATATCATTGTATACCAATGTATGAACTTTGTCACTATGTACAATTGTGACATGTCATTCTGTACGACTACATCATATTGTTATGTGGTGACTGTACCTCATATAATGGTCAGATTAGAGAGAATGTTGGATTATAGAGGTGTCGGATTAGCGAGGTTTCACTGTACATATGTACATATCTGCTTATCTGCTTATCTGTGAATGACGCTGTGTACACATGTATATTACGTACATATGTATATTACATCATATTATGTGGTATGTTGCATAGGCGACTTCAAAGGAAAAGCAGTGCACACATTCGTGATGTGTGCACACTTCCCTGATGTACGCACACTTCATTTGATGCTGCATTGTGGATAATTGGTTATTTCCTATTCACACGTCTACTAATTATTGCTCAACCAAAGGTGTCCTTTTGAAATTAATAGCAACTGATTGACACAACATACCACATGATAACTAAATAATAACTTTGCCCTCGGTATCAATTAGGCAAAGGTGTCTGTATATCCGCTACAGCTTCTCCAGAGGTACTTTAGCTATTGTACTTGTGTTTTTGTGTCGTTATGTGCAGTTGTACTGTCTGATTTTGTACATCTGATACGTATGTGTCATTCTCTATATGACTGTAATATGTCATTTTATACACCTCAATTTGTAATTTTGTACAATTGGATGAGGTATTCTTCGCAAATGAAATAAGTATGCATGACATTCCATGCAACTGAAATGTGACATTCTGTACAACTGTAATATGACTTTCTGTACAATTGTAATATGACAATCTGTACAACTGTAATTTGACTTTCCGTACAATTGTAATGTTACATTCTGTACAACTGTAATGTTAAATCCTGTACAACTGTAATGTTACATTCTGTACAACTGTAATGTGACACTGTCTCCTCCCTGCGTTCTGAATACTTCTGACATATCTGCTTTTACGTACGTACGCATAAAATGGTCAGATGTTGATTCAGGTAGGTTTCAATAGCCTGTGCAAAATAACGTACGTATGTGCATACATGCAATCGACATAAAACTGTATATACAGTATGTACGTACGTACGTATGTACTACAGTATATTGAATGTAAGCTGAGGCAACATGTAAGATACCTACGTATGTATGTGTGCATGTACTTGGTGTGTATGGAAGCTTAACAAGATTTGTACCCCATTGTAATAAATCTTAACTCCTTTACAATGAAAGCATAATTATATGATTAAATGGTAATTTCCACTTATGAGCATGTGAACGTATCTCAATGTGCATACTGTCGAATACAAAAGTTTCTACTTCAGTTCAAATGCAGAACAAGACTGTGAGGTCATAGTACAGGATAAGGACTATGGCCAACAGCCATCAAGTTGGCGGAACTGTTCACAAGGTGTCCATGTTGTTTGGCTTTGAGTACATTTTGAATTTGAACTCAGTTGTGGATTTGATCGAATTTCAACTGTATTTTGATCATAATGTGATAGTAGTTTTGCCTCCTCTGTAATTGCATTACATACGTACATAAAGCAGATGTCATGCTTTGGTGTACGTACGTACATATGTACACACCGTGACTGAGTTTGTACGAGTGTACAAACCTTCTTAAGATTCAACTTTTGTTGCCGAAATCTATAGGCAACCCTCACTCTTGAGCAAACCATGTTATACGAAGCTGTAGCTACATACGCATGTACATATTTAGGTAACTGAGCAGTAATCTACACGTGTACAGTCTGGGCTGTCCCATGTAACCATATCGTGTTTCAAACCATTAACTTTAACATTGAATCCAGCCAAAATGATGTTAACTTAATATCTCGAAAGTACTCCTTAATACATTGCATTTGTGTGCTATGGTCCTAATGTGTTTACCAATTATGGTATAGTCATGTCACTTATTTCATTCCGATATTGAATATACAATTGTACAATTGCACTAATTTTCAACAGTATCAGTTCAAAACCTATGTATGTACGTACATACGTATGTGAATTCATTTTCAAGGGAGTGGCACTGCAGCACAACAGTTTCTTGCCAATGTCTTCAAAATCTGTTGTGTTGTTCTCAGAATTACTTTTTTTGAGTCTGTTCATAATTTATTAGGGGGAAAAAGTAATTTGAGTGCGGGGGGCGGCAGCCCTACGAGTTTTTTAAACTCGAAATACTTGTTTTGTCCAGTGAGCAATGCGTATCTCAAGATAATAAGATATACTATATTGTGTGTATGTGTCTATGTATATGTGTGTGTTTTTCTCCTATATACTTTATACTGTGTGTGTGTGTTCGTGTGTGTGTGTGTGTGTATGTGTGTGTGAGTGTGTGTGTGCGTGTGTGTGTGTGTGTGCATGCAGGCAGGTGTGCATGCGGGCATGTGTGTTTATACATGTGGATACGTGTGTGTGTGTGTGTGTGTTTGTGTATGTGTGTGTGTGTGTGTGTGTGTGTGTGTGTGTGTGTGTGTGTGTGTGTGCGTGTGCGTGTGTGTGTGCGTGTGTGTGTGGTCCATGCATGTTTGAGTACATTTGTCTATGTCTGTGTTTAATCCCACGTCCCATGTAGCATGTGTGTGTGTTCTACCTAGCAGTTCAAATTATTTGTTCTCCCCCTCTAGTGCCAACAAACCCACAACGCTTCCTAACAAGGATGATCTGAAATATGTGAGCACAACCTACGTCGCAAACCTAATAGCGAGGGCAATTACTATCATCATCACCTTGCAGTGTTACCTTGGTTAATCGCTCCAACACCATCTACTGCAGAGAAGACCAACCGCTGATTGAGATGGCACATCACTCATCACTCGCAACTATCCCATTGTTGAAATGGACCCTCTTCCCCACCCCCTTGAATCGAGAAGTGAGCCCCCAGTGTACTTTACCAAGGCTGATTGTGATATGCGAAGCAGACTCATTGACTACAAATGTGTACACTGGACATGATCACATAGTATGTATTCATAACACATCAGCCGTATGTGTGGGTATGTTCCACCCACTCTACTTACTCACATATGTAAGTACATATACGTATATGTACGTATGTAAGACACAGCCACTGTACATACATATGTACAGTACACGTGTATGTACATACGTACGTACGTACATAATATTATATTTTACAATACTTTTACATTCAATTTGGTCATGACTGGAAATTGAGTACACCACAACTCCCATACAATTGCCTATCATGTACGCACTTTAATAAATTTATATTATATCATTATCATTATTATACCCCTGTTACTGCATATATAATTAGCATTGCATAACTATTGTAATTCACTAGATACAACTACGTACATGTGACTGCTAGGCAGTGGTTGTTACGTAGGCAACTTCCTGAGGTATTTTGTCTTTTGAGACTTACGTACATATGGTAATGCTATTTTACAGTCGTTTGTCATGTGTACTACATTTGGTAACGAGTGTGGGTACACACTCAGTTCAATGTACCTGGAATGCACGTAGGTACATACGTATATATGTACTCTCTGTTACCACACACCCATGCATGCCAGTTGCTTTAGGTCAAAGTAGTCATTCGTTGAGAGATTTAGTATCTACTACATTTGATACTGAGTAGGGGTACATACTGAGCGCAATGTCCCCTGAATGTGTGTATATTCTCTCTCTTTGTGGATTCCTTGAGATCAAAGTAGTCACTTCCTTCCAAATGTAGTAGCTACTGCATTTGGTAATGAGGGAGCGTACAAACTGAATTACTCAGGGTCGAACACTTCTTACCCACAACTAAGTACTGTGTGTGGTGGGAGTCTTGGGAACATTGTCATGCCAATCACACTACATTATCCCCTTAGTTACCGGGTGACAGTAGTGAAACAGCTATGGGGATTTATTCAAACTGCCTGTAGTCCAGTGGCTACTAAACCAGGTACCCAGTAACTTGGTGCCTTGTTGAACTGGCTTTACTGCCTTGCTACGTGCATGGGTTTACCTTATCACATTTGTCCACTTTGCACCAAGTTAATACATTCATATGGGATGTTCTTATAGCCTTGATCCTCATTTCCAAGAATTTCAACTGTGTGTACTATGGTTACCCAAGCACTTTCATTGGCTCCAATTTTCTTTCGATGAAGCCTTACAACAAAGGACGCCAAATGCAATTATTTATTTACAGTGCAGTGAACTGATCGTAAATGGCATAAACAACCCTCTTCAAGTGTGCAACTGTGTACCTCTAAGCGTCAAACACACCCATCTTTTCCTCCAATAGTTGTATCTAAGGATATACTATTGTAAACAGTATAATTATTTAGAAAAGCAGCCCAATTTAGAGCTAGCTGAAGTTTCTTTACGGAATGAAAAATCAATTACTGTATGTTTACACAGTGGCAACTTATCTACAAACCCACCACCCCTTCCTGTCTGTGGTCTGTAAATTTTTTGCTGGTTCTTGAACAAACAGTAACTACTGTATTACTTGCAGAAAGGTATAATAGTATATCAAGGGTATTTACAGCCCATGTACATGTGTGAGAATGCTTTGATGTCATCGGAATGCGTATGTGTGCAGTTGCATTGAAAGGGTAGCAAGCATACGTACGTACATTATGACATTACCACTCATGGGTATGTGTGCATTATGATGCTGTAGAGGAGTCAAGGACCTATATACAGGGAAGTGAACCTGGTTTGTCCTACCTCATTTGAAACTGACCAATGCATGCATGGGTGAACTTCATAGCATATGACCTTTGAGGCCTTTTCTACTCTGTATTGTACCAATACTTGGTCTACTAATCAATTTGGAACCTCTCTAAATCTGGCCTATGAATCTGGTTCGATGACACAGAATGAATGTATGTACTACAATGCACTATTAGATACATAATTGTGGATATGCCATATTACACACAAAATAACACACACACACACTCACACACACACACACACACACACACACACACACACACACACACACACACACACACACACATACAAACACACACACACACACACACACACACACACACACACACACACACACACACACACACACACACACACACACATACAAACACACACACACACGCGCGCACGCACACACACACACACACACACACACACACACTCACACATGTACAAACACACACACATGTACAAGCACACACACACACACACACACACACACACACACACACACACACACACACACACACGCACACACACACACCCACATGTACAAACACACACACATGTACAAACACACGCGCGCGCACACGCACATGCACACACACACACACACACACACACACACACACACACACACACACACTCACACATGTACAAACACACACACATGTACAAGCACACACACACACACACACACACACACACACACACACACGCACACACACACACGCACACACACAAGCACACACACACACACTATCACATTATTGTAACATGCATAATATCTAACCAATATGCTCATCCACATGTGCATACATGCATGCACTTTTACTCACACCTCAACGTTTCGTATTTCACATGTGTTAATTCCATGGCAAGAAAGTACAATCATACTGCTCTGTTATAAATATAGGCATGAACATACATGCACATATTAGGTAAACCATTCTAAGGACCATATCTTTTAAGTGACCATGATTTAACAATCCCTTATGTCAACTCAATTACAGCAAAGCACCTCTGTAATATAGCCACCTGCCTTAATGCCTTAGCTATACCCTGTTATTCATGGTCTCAGCTATTGCTGGAAATTGGCTGTCATTTTCAAATCAACAATGAATAAATGACACTACGACATCTACACCCAAAGACACCTACGTATTTCGTGTTTGCTTTGATAACAGTTTTATTGGTCCATATGTGAACAAATCATGTCCATGTTCAAAGTATTGGGCACTGTAAGCATGTGCTTTTCATATGCTTCAACCCGATCATGCATGCAGTGCATGAGAACATACACAGGTAGATAAGACAACCTTGGTATATATTTCCTATGACATGCCACTGTCCTGCCCAGTATATTCCATAACACGACCTGTGTGTAATCCCATATCTCTCTAAAGGATGTGTCCAATGCCAATCTATCATCCCCCAGGTGTGGGCTATGTTGCACCTGCAACGATGTACCCTATGTAATATAAGCTGACACACATCCCACAATCAGTATGTATATCGATGACTCATCCAGTGTGACTGTGCATTTGTGCGCTCAAAGGTGAAGCCACCTGTGGACTGTGAATAGTTATCATTCATGCGTGACCCTCCTGGATATTCGATCCATCAGATAGGACAATGTACCATGTGCCTACATAAGCTGTGAGTATGTTGATAGTACATATAATATGGATCAACCCTATGTCATTGACTACCTCTGTAGGTGGAACTGAGGGACTGATATGAAATGTTGTGTAAACGTTCCATTTGGCTGATAGTCAGTCAACTGTAGATAAGAGGAGATAGTGTTTGTATATGTTGTCCATTTGTACATGTATGCAGCTACATTTTGTGTATATTGTGGTCGTTAACGGATGCTTAGTACATACGTATGTATGGATTATGTATGGGTATATTATATAATTTTATTGCTATAGGTACAGGGGATGCTGACATGTACGTCTGCACTCCATGTACATAGCTACATTCTGTGTACATAGTGATTGTTAACAAATGTGTGGTAGAGATAATGAAATTACAGGCATACTTCTAGAGGGGAGCTGTAACTGTGTTTGTGTATGTGTGTTTGTGTGTGCACGCGCGTGTTTGTGCATGCGTGCGTGCGTGCGTGTGTGTGTGTGTGTGTGTGTGTGTGTGTGTGTGTGTGTGTGTGTGTGTGTGTGTGTGTGTGTGTGTGTGTCCATTCATGCATCATTGGTGACACTTTATTATATGTTAAGTTGAATCTGTAAGAGAGGCAACATTTATATAAATATATATATATATATATATATATATATATATATATATATATATACAAAGGCTGCCTCTCTTAAGTGACTGTTTTTTGAACTACCCACTCTTGTCAACTCACCTGCAGTTATGTCCCTCTGTACAAGACCACCTGTCTTCTGCTGATGCCTTTCCACTTCTCTTCGGTTTCGTTTTAAGCCAGTTCAACAGTACACAATAGCTACTTGTGCGTATGGGTTATAGGCTGTTGTAGTAGCTATCTGTTTACTTGGCACAGTTAAACCTGTATGTATTTTATGGCCACTAAACATTCTGAGGAATGGAGGTCTCTAATGATGTGTGTGTGTGTGTGTGTGTGTGTGTGTGTGTGTGTGTGTGTGTGTGTGTGTGTGTGTGTGTGTGTGATCTAGCTTACTGTTGTGTTGTTTACCTATGCATTAGAATGTCTATTGGGACATGTTTACATTCTAGATATAATTGATATAATACGGATGAGTGAACGAAGTATGCATATAAATGTGTGTGTGTGTGTGTGTGTGTGTGTGTGTGTGTGTGTGTGTGTGTGTGTGTGTGTGTGTGCATGCACATGTGTGCGTGTGTGTTTGTGTATCCATTGGGGGAGTGGTTGGGTCTGTGTTTGTGTATGTGTGTATAGGAGGGAGTGGTTGTGTTTGTGTTAATCTACCTGTATCCACACTAGCTGTTGTAACAGGTGTGAAGCCCGCTTTATAGTATGCTTATTTAAGTGTGTTTGTTATGCGGTTGCTACTTTTTAAGTACAAATGCAGAATTCACGTTTTTTGAACTCGAAGATGTCTCGTCTGTTCCACACCTACGCCCACGTATGATGACGTATCGAAACACATTCGTTTACACCGTATATTACAGACGCGCCGTGATCTAGAAACCATACGACGATTCGGTTGATGTTTCTCCAGATTCGATCCCTGCAACTCTAGAGAGCGGACTGACGATGAAACCGAATGCCTTTCTGGCTCTGTGTTTAGGTGGGTGATCAATGTGTCCTTACAAATGTCTACCAATTAGATCCGCAGTTATCACCTAAAGTGCGAGCAGATCACCGCAATCTGCGTTCTGGTCGAACGTGAGCTTTCAAATTGATTGAAATGTACGTCCACTCTATCCAATTAACAGCATTCCTTCCGATCTCCAAAGTCCAGTGGGAAACCATGTAGTGTACGAAACTGATGGAGAACTTGTTTGGGGTCTATGACGGGAATAACACGGGTACCTGGGGCGGGTGTGTACCTCATTTGAGATTGAGACTGCTGGTAGCCTAGTCCACCCGTACTCAACTAAACTATACAATTCGTTTGGAAATTTCATATACTATCGCCGACTAAAACATCGATTCTCGGACACAACCTGTATTCGGCCACCTAAGATTAGCTATTTCTCGAAGGCTAGGGAACCCACCGACTCTCAATGAACTTTGCTATATCGATCATCACATGTAGTCGCTCTGTACTTCGTAAAATCCTCGTAGCTTCTGAGGCGTTCTGCTAGAGACGATTTAAAATGTTCCCAGATAATCTATACTCGGACAAAGGAATCGACTTTCGGACAGACTTCATTACGAAGTGAGGAAGCGACGGAGTGCCCGAGAACATTAGAGGTAATAAGTACTTCAAGGAATTTCGAACATGTGTTCTAACCCTCTGTGGATCTATGGTTCTATCATGCGGACCGCTCTCGTCCACGCGGACGCATACACTAGTATAGGCGAGCCAATAAACGCCGATGGCGTGTAAACTGCGGACCTCCTATGACATATCTACCTAATAAAACAGGTCACAATGTAAACAATACTTTCCCTCACTCTTAACAAATTAATATCAACCCTACCCCAACCCAGTAGTTATTAATTAGGTACCAGAACATACACTGAATACTACAACTGCACAAATTTGCCAGTTTCGTGGACATGTTCGAAGAACAGAAAAATATCTCCGTTATTGATTCTGCTTGTAAACAAAGTGGGACTTGCATATAGAATACAGTTTAACGTACACTGCAAATGAGCACCTTGACTTTGAGTGCCATAGCAAGGACATGTATGAGTATTTAAGCTGTGTAATTGTGTACGTACTTCTATCAACATATGTATGATGCTGCCTACTCACCCGAGTTACAGTTACAACATGCAGTGAAGGGTTTGAAATGGAGTTCACCTCATCCCCCTTGATGGACGTGTGCACCAACTTATTTCTTACATAACCTCGTCGTATTTATTTAATAGTACTGGACGTGACGCATACTTTAGTGTAGGGACTCCAATGAGTGTTTTATAACTTGGCATTACAGTTAGAAATGTACTGCCAATTCACAACAACAATTGCAATTACTTTAGTGTAGGGACTCCAATGAGTGCCCATAAACTGTCAAAAACGTACGCTATTGCACACCTCGGTATAACATACGAATACGTTGATATTCTGATTTCAAATCCGTTGTATACATATGCTGTAAATTTCCCCCCAAAATGGTGGAGAAATGTAAAGGGGCCAAACTCATATCCTCCTATGAAAGTACATTTGTACACACATCATCCAGTGACCATGCACATACATATACAGTCCATGGTCTACATTGACAGTCTGCAATCATATGTGAGAAGTACCATAATTCACAAATATTATGATTGTTGTGCTCGCAGTAAAGTTCAATATTATAATGATGTAACAAAGAAAACACAAAAATCATGAGTTTTCTCAAAGATGGCATATTAACAATATCTCTTATGATACAAGACATTTCCTGAGGGGGATTACTTATATAATACTGCATATTTATCAATTTCACACAAAAATTATTTTTTTTATTGTTGGATAGTGTGAAATTTACACACTGTATGCAATTTGTTCAGTGAAGCACCTACTCCAGCCTAATGCATAGTGCATTATGTGCATATGTAATCCCTATTCGTTGTACACCATGTTTGATATGAAGTACAGATTGGAGCTAGTGTACCCATTGTCTTCCTGAGCTATGTATCTGTTGCCATTATACTTTTCTCTGATTTCCTCATGCAGTACTTCTCGGAAATATTCATGAAAGTGTTCAAGGTAAGAGAATACAAATGATTACAGTGCCCACTAAACTATAGTTGAACTATAGTATGTTATGTATATGTACGTATAGTTGAGTTTACTATATTAAGTTGGAGTGTTCTTGTGAGTGGGATAAAACAGGGTTGTGATTTCAAGTGCAAGTATAGACAGATGTACGTAAACCTGCCCATTTTTTGGGGGAGGGGATTGTTACTTTTGGTTGCACAATCCTTTCCTCAAGCTCTGTAATCCACAGTATTCATGGCCTTTTGAAGGCCAAAGACAGTATTTTCTGACGTTTTCACAGTTCAGTACTGTTCCTGTGAGACCTTCCGGAACAAATTGAAACCCCTGCATTCCGAAATCCTTCCTACTTGTCTGTATGCCACTGTGTAACTACGTAAGTGTTTTGCAGAGTGAATTATCTATTATCACAATGTACGTACGTATATTCCCCTCCTTCCAGCTCAACCAATATTATTGAGTCATGATATCATACTAATGTTGTTTGAGCTACGTATGTACATAGCTTTATTGGAGAGCTGAGTCAGAGTCAAATTACGTAATATTTATTCAATTTAAACCTCCAAATTTGAATGTGCATTTACTATAATTGGGATAATTGAAATTTGTACATGTGGAATGTATGAATATTATGTTCTACATTAAAATGTGATATTATGCAAAATATTTATACACTCAGGAAGCCAGATTAGTACATTTTTCTGCATATTTGTGGAACATACGCACATTCAGGACTAGAAAAACTGTTACAGTTATTCAAGGTAGGGTGGGACAAATCATTTGTTGATACGTGTAGTCTTGTTGGTTCGTTACAAAGAGGAATGTGTCCCATTTGCACGACCACCAAATGCAGGAAGTTTACCCTAACTAGCCCCCAACCCCATTTTCCATATCTAGACTGTTTTCTCATTCCCACGTTCTGCGGGCAAGATGATGTGTAACAAGTAAAATATTAAATTTATCTAAGACACCTCAGTATTTGGACCACCGAAGTAGTGGTTTCCACTCGGTATTCATAGAACTACTTTTGAGCTACAGGAATCCCCCATGATAGTATACGGTTAACGTTGGAATTCAAACCACTTGGAATAGTTATAGGGTGACCCAATCGCATAGTCCTACAGTCAACCGATCCTAGCTTCTGAAGTACGCGAGTTAGGATTCGTGCAATCTCAAAACAGTCACTTCTAGTCATAGAATGTGAGTATAAATGTAGAAATGTTGTAGCTCGTGTGAAAACAGTCTAGTAGTAAATCAAATAAACTACGTACATGTATCAGCAAATGACTAACCCTACCTCGAATAATCCTAGGTGTTATTGTTGCATATGGTGCACAAATGGTGCACAAATGGTGTGGAAATGTAACAAATGGGACACATTCCTCTTTGTAACAAACCAACAAGACTACATGTATCAACAAAGTTGTCCCACCCTACCTCAAATGGTTGTAACAGTTTTTCCTGTTTTGAATGTACGTACGTATTTCATTAACAAGGATGTTAACCACTATTCCACATATTTGTATGCAGTAAAATCCACTAATCCGGCTTGCTAGACCATCCATATACGCACCCATATTGCTGGGTGCTTAGTGCAATGGTCTAGCAAACCAGACTAAACAAGCACATGTTTTGATGTAAGAGCTTTATGCACTACACGTTAAAAGTGGTTTACAGTGCAGCTATTCTCCTGATCATGCAGGAACCCCACAGGTGCACTGGTTAATATAGGAAACTAGTAGCATTATTATTAATGTTATTAATTATTGAGTACATTATGAATTTTGGTATCATTTAAGTGATCGATAAACCACGACACTTTATGGTATTATGTCATTAATCACATTCGATAAATAACAGGTTAACATGGTTTACCTATTTTAACTAATGTCCCCGCGATTGCTAAGGCTGTTAACAGGCATGTGTCGATGCCCGTGATTGGGTGTGAATTGACATCACTCAGTTAACTTGAACTATTGTCTTCTGACTCAACAGTTATTACATGGTGTTTCACTTAACACATGATTCCAATTACGTAATATTGCATGGTATTTGATTGGATCGGTGTGATAAGTTTTTTTTTTTTAATCCATGGTAACATTTGGTAAGATGTAAATATGACATTATTATTGGTGATTGATGCAATAATATACGTATCTGTACCTAATAAGAAGCTTGTAACGAAGTTCACATGTAATATTATGTGTACAAGTACAGTGAATATTTGTTAACCCACCACAATTAGTTCAGGTGAAATTTTGGCAGATTAATGTCATGGCGTATTATACTGATCTTATTCAGGACATATCATTCTCTCACTCTTACCATTCTTTGCACAATTTGTACATTCCGTTTTTTTAAGTTCTGTGAATATTCCTTATGTTGTTGTTGGATTCCTCTTACTGTAATCGGAATCTACTTCTTCTGCTTCATTGTCAAGTCAATTTTAGAACGCTTTGCTGCTATTTTGCTCTGCACAAAGACAACTTCTTAAAACCTGGCAGATTTTCTGCAACTGAAGCCCACACAAAATTGGTACACAGATAAATTGCGGATGGCAGAAGTGCAAGATGGTGGATTACCTATATAACGTAACCATGCAAGCAAATTTGTTTCATAATAATAATACAGCAGCTAAAACAGTTTGGCGGATTAACCGGGGGCAGATCAAGGAATACTCACTGTATATTATTTTTATGAAACTCAATACCATTGTACACAGTGACCTGGACACATACTGTGTGTATGTGTATACATAATATTACGAAGGACAGTTAGTCTCTGTTAGATTAACAAGTAATTCGAGTTGAAAAACTCATGGGGCTGCCACATCTTGCACTCGAATTACTCTGGTGCCTTTGTTACATTAAAAAGAACCTTTCGCTGAAGATGTTACGTTCTGAAAATCCACAGTGTTCGAATTGTAGCCCAATTTTTTATTCCCGGATTTTACGCAATATAAATTATAATATAAATCTACTGTTACAAATATGATTTGTTTATATAATATACGTGTATTATATCAAATGAACATATCATACCGGAAGTCGAAATGACATAGCAGTGCAACATGCTTGGAAATGTACATCTGAGGTGCACCAAATCTACTTTTCTTATCATAGGTACTTGCTATCAGTGGCAGTTGACATAGTGTGCAGGAAAGAATAATTGAGCGAATGAAATGTACTATCCATTGCTATTTGGAGCTTGCAAAGTGTGCTTTATTGTACCTAATGTACAGATATGACATCTTTAGTGTGTAGCGGGATTTATGGTAGGAGGTGTGGGGTTGAATCACTGATAAGTTGCGAGGCAAAGATGAGTGGTTTTTAAGCAATTTGATGTTCATGTATGGAAGGTATCTACGTATTAGGAACTAAAAGGGTGAAAATTGGTGGATGTGACGTAATTGAAATGTAATGTTAGTACAGACATTTCAGAGGGAGATTTCTCTGAAGAAAAGGGAAATTCCCTCTTGCCTCCTGCATGTGCAATATTGTCATTATTGTATAAATACATAATAAGTACATCAGATTCTACTACCTGTATATGATAGTTCATGTAGCAGTGAATGTGTGTACACATGTCAATTGTTTTGAGCTATATCCATTATGTGATTGTATGTGTAGGGGATGCATGCAAAAGAGAAAACAAGTAATTTTATCAAATAACATTAATCAAAATAATAGTGTACATTAACAGTATTTTGACAACATTCTAATGGTATTCTTTTATTCAATTCTTTACAGATATGATGACGTCTGATTCAAGTCAACTTTCTGCTTCCAGCACACCATCTGTTTCCAGTGAAACATCTGATGCCAACACACCATCTGTCTTCAGTCAAACATCCGATGCCATTACACCATCTGTTTCCAGTCAAATACCTGTTTCCATGGTAACGTCTGCTTCAATAGAACCAACTTCGTCCATGATAACATCTGATTCCAGCCAACCTCTTGTTCCCATGGTAACATCTGTTTCAATAGAACCAACTTCTTCCATGATACCACCTGATTCCAGCCAACTTCTTGTTCCCATGGTAACATCTGTTTCAATAGAACCAACTTCTTCCATGATAACATCTGATTCCAGCCAACCTCTTGTTCCCATGGTAACCTCTGTTTCAATAGAACCAACTTCGTCCATGATAACATCTGATTCCAGCCAACCTCTTGTTCCCATGGTAACATCTGTTTCAATAGAACCAACTTCTTCCATGATACCACCTGATTCCAGCCAACCTCTTGTTCCCATGGTAACATCTGTTTCAATAGAACCAACTTCTTCCATGGTAGCATCTGATTCCAGCCAACTTGTTGTTCCCATGGTAACATCTGTTTCAATAGAACCAACTTCTTCCATGATACCACCTGATTCCAGCCAACCTCTTATTCCCATGGTAACATCTGTTTCAATAGAACCAACTTCATCCATGATAATGTCTGATTCCAGCCAACTTCTTGTTCCCATGGTAACATCTGTTTCAATAGAACCAACTTCATCCATGATAATGTCTGATTCCAGCCAACCTCTTGTTCCCATGGTAACATCTGTTTTAATAGAACCAACTTCTTCCATGATACCACCTGATTCCAGCCAACTTCTTGTTCCCATGGTAACATCTGTTTCAATAGAACCAACTTCGTCCATGATAACATCTGATTCCAGCCAACCTCTTGTTCCCATGGTAACATCTGTTTCAATAGAACCAACTTCTTCCATGGTACCATCTGATTCCAGCCAACTTGTTGTTCCCATGGTAACATCTGTTTCAATAGAACCAACTTCGTCCATGATACCACCTGATTCCAGCCAACCTCTTGTTCCCATGGTAACATCTGTTTCAATAGAACCAACTTCATCCATGATAACATCTGATTCCAGCCAACTTCTTGTTCCCATGGTAACATCTGTTTCAATAGAACCAACTTCGTCCATGATAATGTCTGATTCCAGCCAACTTCTTGTTCCCATGGTAACATCTGTTTCAATAGAACCAACTTCTTCCATGATAACATCTGATTCCAGCCAACCTCTTGTTCCCATGGTAACATCTGTTTCAATAGAACCAACTTCGTCCATGATACCACCTGATTCCAGCCAACTTCTTGTTCCCATGGTAACATCTGTTTCAATAGAACCAACTTCTTCCATGATAACATCTGATTCCAGCCAACCTCTTGTTCCCATGGTAACATCTGTTTCAATAGAACCAACTTCTTCCATGGTACCATCTGATTCCAGCCAACTTGTTGTTCCCATGGTAACATCTGTTTCAATAGAACCAACTTCGTCCATGATACCACCTGATTCCAGCCAACCTCTTGTTCCCATGGTAACATCTGTTTCAATAGAACCAACTTCTTCCATGGTACCATCTGATTCCAGCCAACTTCTTGTTCCCATGGTAACATCTGTTTTTAAAGAACCAACTTCGTCCATGATAACATCTGATTCCAGCCAACCTCTTGTTCCCATGGTAACATCTGTTTCAATAGAACCAACTTCTTCTGTGATAACATCTGATTCCAGCCAACCTCTTGTTCCCATGGTAACCTCTGTTTCAATAGAACCAACTTCTTCCATGATAACATCTGATTCCAGCCAACTTGTTGTTCCCATGGTAACATCTGTTTCAATAGAACCAACTTCTTCCATGATACCATCGGATTCCAGCCAACTTCTTGTTCCCATGGTAACATCTGTTTCAATAGAACCAACTTCTTCTATGATGACATCTGATTCAAGACAACTGTCAGCTTCTGATTCCAGCCAATCACAAATTTCCACAGTACCATCCATTTCCACCATAACGGCTGATTCCAGCCAACTGCCTGTTACCATGGTAGAATCCGTTTCGATAGAACCAACTCCTTCCATAATGATATCTGATTCAATTCAACTACCTGTTTCCATCACACCATCTGATTCCACCCAACCGTCTGTTTCCATTGTACCACCTGTTTCCATGGAACCATCATCTCCCACAGAACCTACTCCCACAGCATCATCAACTCCTACAGAACCATCTACTCCCATAGAACCATCTACTCCTGCAGAACTCCCTGTTTCCAGCCAATCATCAGTGTTGCAGACCGGATCCGACACACCATCCACCCGCATTGGCATGTCTGATTCTATCGACAGGCCTCCACCTACTACTGTTGGACCAACATTTTCCATGGTTACCTCTGAGACTGCTTCAA
This sequence comes from Chondrilla cf. caribensis, assembly GCA_964020155.1. Taxonomy (NCBI): domain Eukaryota; kingdom Metazoa; phylum Porifera; class Demospongiae; order Chondrillida; family Chondrillidae; genus Chondrilla; species Chondrilla cf. caribensis. The sequence goes on along the minus strand of OZ026551.1, from coordinate 1,889,679 downwards.
TCGACACAACTTCTTCAGTACAATCAGTTTCATCTGAACCTCTTTCCACAATTCCTCTCATTTCAACTCCCAGTTTACAGCCTTCCCCAACAGTAGGTATGTACGGACATGTGTGGTGATGATTTCCAATGATTTCCATGAGCTATAGCCTGATTTTCATTGCCTTTTGTACAGTCCCTCCTTGTCCCGAAGAAGAACAGAACATAACAGTACAGAACGTACTGCTTGGTTCTGTCCTTTGGCCCGAGACAAGTGCTGGAGAAGATGTTAGTCTCCAATGTCCTTGCCCAAGAGACATGGATCTAACAGAAGGGGTGTCTGCCAGAAGGACGTGTGATGTATCTGGTGAGACTTGGAGGACAGCTGAGACATCCGATTGTGTAGCTGTATTCGAGATCTGTGATACGACAATGGTAGGTTCACAACCAGAGTGCTTTTTCTGGCTACAATGTACCATACTCCCTATATTATGGAGAGAACAGTATTTGGTGTACTCTAACAAATTTCTGCAAATAGTGATTGTATGGATAACTACCATATGCATATAGCACTGTGAAATTTTGTAGCTAAAGTAAATTATTTGTATTTCTGCTATCAATTTCTTTCCATTTTCAATGTGATTAACACTAGGCTGTACAGTCAAACTAGGTCAATGTACGTATAACTTTAAGGGATCACCAAATTCCCCCTCCTTATTTGAGGTACAATTATCATTCTCGGAATGCAGTTTGTCACTAAATAGATGTTAAAATAGGCCACTCCAGAGTAGGAGATAGTACCTCTATTATCTCGTAACTGTTTGAATACATATATCACAAATTCAATGTAATTCACTAGCCAAATAATTTTTACACCAAACGTTTCGACAGCTGACTGCTGTCTTCTTCAGTGGTATGGAATACAGATTGTGAGTGTGCCTGATTGTATTCCATACCACTGAAGAAGACAGCAGTCAGCTGTCGAAACGTTTGGAGTAAAAATTATTTGTCTAGTGAATTACATTGAATTTGTGATATATGACGACACCTAGCCGTTCAACCATTTTTAATTGCATTGTTTGAATACATGATATACTGCTTTGGCAACAAAGAAAACCTGCTCCAAGGTTTAGAGGAATTACAATGACAAATTAAGTCATGATTATCTCCAGTGTACTGTATCTCATACAGTAGAATAATACAGTGAATTCTCATTAATCTGTCACCGCTTTATTCACCTTTCAATGTGCCATAATTTCCCAGTACCAATATAATGTACAAGTACCAGTTAATCTACCAAACTTATTAATCTACCATATTCATTGAAAACATATTCCTGCGGATTAACGAGTATTCACTGTATTTAATAGTTATTGTGGGCAAACTTTAGCCTAAATGGCTGTTTCATGTAGGAAGGTTGAGCTGTATTAATGCATCATTGTTCCTAGGCAATTGCAGTCGCCTACGTGTTTACATGTACACAAAGTGCTATATACAAGGGAAGTTAATTTATATGAAGTTTAATTTATTAATTACGAATTTTCTTTCTAATATATTATTTGTGATTTCAATGCAAGTGTTGAAACCCTCAATCTCTTTGTACAGAATGTTACAAGTGAGGTCCTGCTGAACTTTGCTGTGAATGACTCTGAAAGTGATAATCCTGCTGCCGTGATAACTGCCATCAATATTCTTTTTGTGGTGGCAAATACCCCAATTGACGAGAACACAGTGAGCCTACTCTATCTACACACACACACACACACACACACACACACACACACACACACACACACACACACACACGCATGCTTTCACACACACACACACACACACACACACACACACACGTAGATACGCACACACACGCGTACACACACACACAAACACACACACACACAAACACACACACACACACGTAGATATGCACACAGACACACACACACACACACACACACACACACACACACACACACCACACACCTTTTCATCTCCAACTGTGTCCACATTCTCAAAATTGATTAACATAGCATTTTTGGGCACTTACTGTACATGTATGTATGTGAACCCAATATCATGCTCTGTAAGCATGCCACCATATTTCAAACTGAGTTTACCATTTTCTTGTATGAAAGCCTGCTGTAAACTGTCATTTACGTTAGAATCTCATTAAAACAAGCACCCTTGAGACAAGTTCCTGCTTAACAAAAACCACTTTTGAGCATTATTTGATTCTCTGTAGTAGATTACATCATAGGCATAAGCAAATCCTGACAAGAAAAACACTTGATAACGAGAACTCATTTTAGTGGTCCCTTCTAATTTGTCTTAACGAGTTTCTACTGTATTTGCTGTCCTTCTACGATTCCTGTAGACAACAGAGTTCTTGGATGTGGTGGAAAACATATTCAGGACCGATCCCACTGTCCTCTCCAATGTCTCAGACTCCACCACCGACGTTGGGGGAAGGTGAGGGATTGATACTGTCAATCTTGCTTAGTTTGCACCTTTGCACACCAAATCTGTACTTCTTATCAGAGGTACTTAATATCAGTACTGTTAGTGTGCACGAACTAGGGACTGAGTTGAATGTACGTACTATCCAGAAGAATGCACTAACCAAAGAAGTTACTGCATAGGTTGCACTGTATTTGCAATTTTGTGTGGAAATCATAATGAGCTCAATGTTAACCTATTGTGTCTTCTGTGTTGGGTATTGATTATTATTTTTTATCTAAATAAAGACAGTATCATATTTTTGCATGAAGCTATTTAGTTCTAGTGCTGAAATTATACCATCAGGGTGTAGCGGTGTTAGCATTGTTCATTGAAGACACATGCAACAAACACACAGTACATTGTACGTAAGAAACGCTAAGAGACCACATACGTACGTACCTATTCAGGGCCGGCGCAACCGGTCAGGCTGGTCAGGCTTTGGACTGACCTATATTCAGAAGCTACCTTAAAAAATAATTTTTAGCCTTTTAAGAATCTGTCACAGCTCAATCGATATCTTAGGTCGTTGTACCCGTGAATCAGCCATATTGTCATTGTGCAATATTTCTCAGAAGTTCTCGCGTAATTGGTTGTAGGATAGATCAGTGGCTGTTTTTGTGGCTTCATTTCGGTCTACGCAAGTCCACTTCCTCATATACGATTATAATCATTTGACAGTATTTCGGCCTGACCAATGAAATTTTGCTTGCTCCGGGCCTGGACCTACTACTCTAGGTAGTCTAGTCTTCAGTCAAGCTACCAACCCTCCTCACAAGATGTATAATTGCATTTCTTTTCCCATACATGGTCAACAGTGTTATTTCCCCCTAAAACAAAGCTATGTACCTTTTTTCTGCAGGTTGATCGATAGCTTGGACAGTTTGGCTGCCAATGTTATGCTGGACGGCCTACCATCACGAACCTTCCAAAGAGAAAACTTTGTTCAGGAAATAACTGAGTTGACTGTTAGCACCATTCCTCCGGCGGGCTTTGAGTCTGAAGTCTCCACCGGACTGCAGAGCTTAAATATACCACAAGAGGCATTTCAGTCATTATCTGGCAATGTCAGGGTCAGTGTTACTTCTCATGCCGATGTTGGTCTATTCCCAGTTCAAGAGGCAGCATCTACCATTGCAACCAACATTGTTTCCATTTCTCTGATTGCTGGCTCTGGGATTGTCAATGTTAGTGGTCTCCAGAACCCGGTGAACATCGACTTCAATCTCTCCAATTCCCAGGTACATGTGTATGTATGTACGTACGTGATTATGTGATTCCTTCTTGGGTGGGCTATAGCAGAGATACAGACATTTTGTCTAAATAATAATGTCGGTGCAGCTGAATTTGTACTTTAGGATTATTAATGTACGTATCTGCTGTAGCCTGCCCAGAAAGGAAACATTTGATATGTGATGGCTGCAGTATTTGGGGTGAATGTAGTATCATCATTTATCCCAATCATGCAATTGGTCGTGCGCGAAAGCACAGGTTCGTTTGTTATCACATGTGATTTCTATGGTGGTTTTGTGCACGAGCAGGCACTATATCATGCAGAAGGATGAGAATAACTAGAATGTGGAAGTCTCTTTTGACCATTAAGGTCACATCAGACAGTCATCAAAATCTCTGCATTTGTATAGCTAGGTCCATCTTGTGAACTGCATGTGTTTCATTGGATTTCGCTATTTTGAAAACATAATCACATAGTTATTGCTACCATCGTCTGTGCATGTTATACTTGTGTGTGTGTGTGTGTGTGTGTGTGTGTGTGTGTGTGTGTGTGTGTGTGTTTGTGCCCAGATGTGCTTGTATGTGTGTGTATGCAGATGTATGTGTGTATGTGTGTGTGTACGTGTGTGTGTGTGTGTGTGTGTTTGTTTGCAGTTGTCAGGTTTGTGCATCTGTGTGCCTGTGTATGTTTCTGTGTGGTCATGAGTGTGATTAGCTGTTTCTAATTTAACCTGTGTGCCATACTAGCTGATGGGAAAGGTTTTTCAATTCACCTTAATGTAATTCAGTTGTTGTTACTAATTGTAGTTAGTAACTTGGAATCAAACAGATTCGAATCTTGTTGTTTACATGTCAAAACTGACTAATGTTGTAACTATAAACCATCATCATCTAGCTATCAACACTATACATGCATCTATTTCTTCACTACAGCCGCCTAACACAAGAATATCATGCGTGTTTTGGGACGTCAACAGTGAGTGTTCATAGTAGTGCTGTGTATACGTATATCCATACATGGTTAGGTGCCTCGGTGCAAAAAGGTAATGCTAATCGATAACCAATAACTGATAACTGGTAACTGTTGAAAGTTAACTAAGAGTTAATCGCAAACAAATGTAACATGAGGATATTTGGATAACCTTTGACACTTGTCCAATGAACGTTGATTTCTATCAGTTAAGGTTAGTCGTTAACAGAGATACGAGTTATTCGGAATGATCTCTTGTATCCAGGGTCTAGTAACTCTCCGTGCTGAAATAATTTAGGTGATGGAAGAGAAAATGGAGAAAACTTTTTAAGGGCTGCCCTATATTGTTTTCATTTCGACTTCCGGTATGTAACGCTCGATATGTATATATATAATATGTGTTCCTACGCATAACCGCAACAATGAATTTATATTATAATTTATATTGCGTGAAATAAAGATGGCCGATTCCGAACGCCGACAATTAGAATTTGGGCTAGAATTCGTGCGCTGGAGCTCCGACAAACGTAATAACTTCAGCGAAGGTTCTTCTAAACCTAAGAAAGACGTGCAAGTAATTTGAGTGCGGGGGGCGGCAGCCCCACGCGTTTTTGAACTCGAATTACTTGTTTGTGTACATTTAAAAACTGAACTTCTACACTACAATCTCCGAAACCAGTTACTATTTGAGTACCATTACATATTTACTCCTCAGGCACTTGCACCCTAGTGCCTCCGACGATAAATATGTTGCATTTTATGTGCCAGGTGGTAACTAGTACTGTATGAAAAAAATATTGTGGAAGAAAATTTCCGGATTTCACATTCAAACAAGCATTACGCGGTATCAATTTTGCAACTATTGTTGATACTTCGCATTTGTGTTTTGATATTATTGCTTGAAATGATTTCACAAGTAAACTTTTGCAAATTGGATCAAATCACGAAAAACCCGAAATTTTACCTTGCAAAATTTTCCCACGGTACTTGTTCTACAATGTATGTACAATAATATTATGTATTACAATACTCTCTCTTATCTCTCAAGTGAGGAACTGGGTTAGTGACGGATGCCAGTTGGCAGAACAAGATGCTGCTACACCCACTACTGTTCGATGTCAGTGTACTCATTTAACGATTTTTTCAGCTCTTACAGTGCCGGTGAGTTTCTGGGCCTCTCGTTTGGGTGTACTGCTTTAGCCGTTTGATCACTGACTTTGATCTAGAATGATCGATTTCACATCTTCACATGCAATTATATATATATAAGAATTAATACAATATTGTAATATTAAAACCATATGCAGTGAAATTTTGTTAATCTGCCACCATTCAATATTTCGAATTTGTCAGTGGAAGATATTATAGGTTATTCATTACTGTATATTATCATTTTTGCATATTACGTCTGCGCTCAGGAATAATATTGTATTGGATAAGAAGTTTTAGATTACGATTAATGAGAATTTACAGTAATTAGAAAAACGTCTTAATTTGCCAAGGATAAGATTACTTTGTGAACCCTTTTCTTGTGTCTTTGCTGTAATACTTTGTAATAATTGTTAAATTATCTTGTTTTCAATGCTTGTTAAATTTTTCACTGAGCAACCAGTTTTCAATGGAAAACATGGTTTACGGAATACTGTTACTACATATATCATCATCATGTTTTCTGAATGATGTTATGTTCCACCACTTCTGCAATGATTGTAATAGTATGCTTTCGATAATTATTATTATAGCTATTATTGGGATGTGTCGGTACTTCAGTGTTTCGACAGTAATTTTACACTAGAAATCATATCATGTTTTATTGTTATTTTCATTCAATATTTCCTGTAGGAGGATTCCCCACCACCACCCCGCCCAACTCGAACTCCCCCAGTTATGATACTTTCCATTGTATTGCCGGTTGTTTGTGGACTGGTTGCCATAGTGATTATCGTCACAGCTATAATTGCCTTGGTGATGCACATGTGAGTTGGACACTGTGTAAGTGTGATGCTGTGAACCAGAGATCACCTCTGGCCTGACGAACTGCATGTGCTTCATTAGTATCGTCTTTGACGAAACAGTAACAGTATTTTAGCCTTAAATATCAAAGGGTGTGGTGATGTTTAGAATTGCCATTCTTGCTTTAAAGAGGTAAATTTGCCGGGTTTTTTTCTAAAATTTGGCCATTTTGAATGACACTTAGTGAGATCTCCAGACCTCTGGCATGACGAACTGCGTATATATATACTTCATTAGAATCTTTCTTTGACAAAACAGTGGCAGTATTGTTAGCCTTAAATATCAAAGGGCCAGTAACATGAAAAAAAACAAGTTGAGCTCAAATGGGCTGTTTTAGTAAGTAAACCCTCGTGGTGATGTTTAAAATTGCCATTCTTGCTTTAAACGAGAGAAATTTGCCACTTTTGTTCCGAACATTAGGCCATTTTGAATGACACTCAGTGACATCACAAGAGGAACCACTAACATTTATGTAATGCAATTCACTGGCAAACTCTGCTGATTTTGCTAGATATAAACTCTACATCTCTTAGATTCAGCATTATTTGGAGTTCAATAAATGTTTATTTGTTGCGGGAAGCAATAGGGGAATTGAGGGATTGTTTATCTTGAAATGTTGTAAATAACGCGGTACGTTTCATGTGGATATCTGGTAGTGTTAGCCAGCCTGCAAATCACCTCGCCAGGGTCCTCTTTCAAGTCACTTTCTGACCCCAGCCAGTCATTTGTCACGATGGGTTCGAACGGATAAGACTTCATCACAATAGTTGCAGAAATACTCGTATCATCATTATTGTCCTCATTAATATCATTTAACTCTCCTGAAGTGCTCATTTCGCCTTCGCTGTTGAAAGAAAGGCCACTAGGATACTAGTCTGATGCCTTGTACCATATACATGTGACACCTAGTAGCTTGTACAATGTACATGTGTCACCTAGTACCTTGTACAATGTACATGTGACACCTAGTAGCTTGTACAAAGTACATGTGACACCTAGTAGCTTGTGCAATGTACATGTGACACCTAGTAGCTTGTGCAATGTACATGTGTCACCCAGTACCTTGTACAATGTACATGCATCTGACACCTAATACCTTGTACAATGTACATGACACCTAGTAGCTTGTGCAACGACAATGTGTCACCCAGTACCTTGTACAATGTACATGTATCTGACACCTAATATCTTGTACAATGTACATGCGATACTTAGTACCTTGTACAATGTACATTTGACACCTAGTACCTTATATCCTAAATTCATTCGCCGAAATACTTTAGACATCTTTTGTTCCTCTTATGACGTCACGAAATATGACTAAGAAGATGTAACCTGGCGTAATTGGCTATAAAATCTTTGATTACTCCCCACCCAGATGACAGGAGCGAAATCAAACATCACCACTGTTGTTTAATAAATAAAAGGAATAATTCAAGACCAAGTTTTTTTCATGTTATTTGCCCTTTTCA
>OZ026551.1:1864017-1876517 GCA_964020155.1 Chondrilla cf. caribensis | reverse complement strand
AGGAGGAAGAATTAGTAGGCCTAATGTACAGATACTGTACACATACCCTAGAGAGAAAAAATGAATTAGCTAATATATTAGCTAAATGGTTTCATATTACTTGACATTGAATACCATAAAATGTGGAGTCAGCTATTTCAATACCCATAAAGTAGTTTATCCTGCCAGGACTGCTATAGTAGCACCTGGAAATTGAAATGGGCCACAGAAGTGTACATTGGCAATGAATATCATTAAAAGTGGGTGTGTCCTCCCAGTGACTATTAAATAGTCTGTCCTGCTGTGGTTACCACAAACCAGCACTAACAAACTGAGTGTATTGGCTGGAGCTACAGTTATGGCACCAAACATTAAGGTCTTTCTACAAGTGGCTCTTTTGTGCTATGTGGTGACTACCAGTATTGGGGGTAGCATTGACTTACAAAAGGCACTTGCCACACTTCAGAAGGAAGTGGAGGATCTCAGAAAGCAGTCTCAAGAAGAGATACATTCACTAGTGACTGAAATCGAATTACTTCATCATAAGAATGACCAGCTGGAGAAGAGGCTAGAGCAAATTGAAGCCAAAGGTTAGTTTCTGTGAGGTTCATTGCAACCTGTAGGTACGGTGCCTTATTGTGGCTATGAAAAGAAACAGTGTCGCTACACCTGGTCCCTTACTAACTTAACCATCTGATCCTGGCACTCCTGTTTGAATGATGCATGAATCATAAATAATAAGAAGGGGTAATAAATTAATCAGTTATGTTACCGAGTATGTTGGTCTTCATACTGGCAAAATGACAAAATTTCTGATATGTCTAATACAAATCTCCGAGCCCCATTAATGATGTATATACAAATCCACTCTAGAAAACAGATCATCTTTTGAAAGCCTTGTCCACAACTCCCTTACAGAAAATAGTGCTAATTTTAACACTCGAAGGAATGTATAGATATATGTGTGTGGGTGCATGTGTGTGTGTGTGTGTGTGTGTGTGTGTGTGTGTGTGTGTGTGTGTGTGTGTGTGTGTGTCTGTGTGTGTGTGTGTGTCTGTGTGTGTGTGTGTCTGTCTGTGTGTGTGTCTGTCTGTGTGTGTGTGTGTGTGTGTGTGTGTGTGTGTGTGTGTGTGTGTGTGTGTGTGTGTGTCTGTGTGTGTGCATGTGTATCTCTGTGTGTGTGTGTCTGTGTGTGTGTGTGTGTGTGTGTGTGTGTGTGTGTGTCTGTGTGTGTGTGTGTGTGTGTGTGTGTGTGTGTGTGCGTGTGTGTGTGTGTGTGTGTGTGTGTGTAGATAGTTGACATACATGTTGCATTTAGGTACATATGCGTGTACACACAAATTGTGCTATAATTGTTGCTATAGTGTGTATGAAAGGAGTACATGTCAGAGAGGGGTACATATTGAATACTGTAATATTGTTTATAAAATTTATATATAATAAAAATAATTTGTTACCCTCTGGTATTCCATTATCACTTCATACAACTATAGCACAATTAACACCTGCACACACTACATAAATATAATATGCATCAAATTTAATTGTATACATTGTTAAATTGCTACCAATTGAAGATCTTGATACTCCTGAACCTGTATTACCAGGAATATTTTTGGGCACTATATATAGCCTTGAGAAGAAAATCTTCTTGCCTTTAACAGAATTGGAAAAAACTCTCCAAAGAATGAGACGTGGAGGAGACACTGTTTCCCCAACACCTGAACCTTGCATTTGTCAACCAGGACCACCAGGACCACCAGGACCAAAAGGCGAAAACGGAAAGCGTGGAAATCGAGGCAAACAAGGAGCAATGGGATTGAATGGAACAGATGGTGAGAAGGGTGAACAGGGAGATACAGGATCTCAAGGAATGGTTGGACAGAAAGGTGAACCAGGAACAAAGGGATTGCAAGGACTTCCAGGAAGTGGTGGGCAGATAGGTGAACCGGGACTCAATGGAACAAAGGGAGAAAAGGGTGAACAAGGAGATCAAGGAGTTAATGGAACGAAAGGTGAACCAGGACTGATAGGACCACAAGGAGATAGAGGACCAAAAGGAGACATAGGGCCCCAAGGACAACAAGGACAACTTGGATCCCAAGGACCACAAGGAGATAGAGGACCAAAAGGAGACATAGGACCCAAAGGACCACAAGGACAACTCGGACCCCAAGGACAACAAGGAGATAGAGGACCAAAAGGAGACGTAGGACCTCAAGGACAACAAGGACCAAATGGAGACATAGGAATCCAAGGACCCCAAGGACCCCAAGGACCACAAGGAGATAGAGGACCAAAAGGAGACAAAGGATCCCAAGGACCACAAGGAGATAGAGGACCAAAAGGAGACATAGGACCTCAAGGACCACAAGGACCACAAGGACCGCAAGGACAACAAGGAGATAGGGGACTGAAAGGAGACAAAGGAACCCAAGGACCACAAGGACCACAAGGACCGCAAGGACAACGAGGAGATAGGGGACTGAAAGGAGACAAAGGAACCCAAGGAACAAAAGGAGACAGAGTACTGAAAGGAGACAAGGGAACCCAAAACAATGGCTCGCCACCACTGACTGGATAGCCGTAGTCACATGGAATGTAAGGAGCATCAACCAACTTATAAATAAAGGATCTCTAAAAACCAAACAAATAAAGCTAACAATAAATTTCACTATTAGTGCTAAATTGTTGTGTAATCATTTTAAGAATTAGTATATAAAAGCAAGTATAAAATTAATTAAACTAATTCAATTACTCTAAAGGTTTATTTGAATTATTTCTAAGTTTGGAACCATAGGAGAAAAACTGACTGGATAGCCGTCATTACAGGGAATGTGAGGAGGATCAACCAATTTACAAGTATCGGGTATCAATTTAAAAAAAATACAAATAAAGCTAACAATAAATTTTCACTATTAGTGTTAGAATATTGTAATCAGTTTAAGAATTAATAAAAGGAATTATAAAATAATGATTAAGATTATTTTGGAAAACCTATAAGTAGTAAAGGGTTGACACTGCATACTATCTTTGTTGAACTAATTCAAATAAACTGTTACTGTAGTTGAATTCGGAATCAATATCATTCAACAATAATCCATAATTGACCGGAGTGTCAAAAATAACACACTGCATCAAAAGTCAAGAGTAATAACTGACACACAACCTATAAACAGGTAGACATATAAGTAGTAGTATCTCTTAGTAGTAGTAGTACTCATAAGTATCTCTTATATATGATCATAAGTATGTCAACTCAATTGTACACAACTTTGACCAATAGCTATAAAGTCAATGACACGTAGGTTTATTGCAAATACTGCTTAATTTGAACTGCCTAACATATTATATTACAATTAGTAGAGAATCTGTATAAATAACCATGCAAGTGAGGTCAATTAGTATTCCAAATGCAGTCAATTAAACCCTTTGCTTATTAAATGTTTAAAGAATCTGATACTGCATGCCTTTGTAGAAACTATACTATGAAAATTTATAAATATGTAATTATGACATAAACATTCTCTCAAGGTTTGTTGCACATAAGCCGGTGCAAGGCCTAAGATTGACATAAAATAATAATGTTATATATAATCCAGTTTTGTCAACAAATATTTTTCAATATTAAATTTAAAGAGTGCCTCTTTACCAACTCACTATTTGGAACATATGAGCCATGGATGGGACACTGAAACGTGAGGCATAAGATGGAGTGGTAAATTTCACAAAATTACAATGTCATGTAAGTGTTTCTACAAATTGTCTTAATCATCTTTGATTATGTACATATCTAATCTAATCAATCTGATCGCATTATCTAATCTTCGATTCTAGATAATTGGACAGAAGGAAGTGTGTGGTAGTTATGAATCTATTCTTGGAATTCAACCTGCTAAGGAAGACACCCTGGGTTTGGGTCCCTCAGCTGTCGTTTTTTCCCTTCTCTCCTCTCTTGGCAAGGCTATTCACATACATTAACCGATTATGCGCCATGATGTCATCGTAGCGCGTGACCATCATGGCCGAATTGAATTCGTCGAGAATGTGTGATTTGTCTCGCCGCTTTTGAGAAAGAAGAAACTTAAGATTTCTAGCCTAAATGCAATCAATAATGTATCCGAATGAAGAAACAGAGTTACGAGTGTCTTTACGGCAGAGAAGCGTCCGTCTACGACCAAGAGGCAGTGCCGAATTTTGCAGCTGGGAGTTTGGCGCGCTTCGTTAGAGAATAACTCCCTCGCTTTCGATCGAATTCCTTCGTTCGTTTTCTCGAGATGAACATTTTATTACTAGGTAGTAGTTCGATAATAGAGCTATAGTCAAAGACGGTTTCGGGTGGATAGAAGCTTCCTCGGCCGAGATATACAGGATTGTCTGCTCACTATTCGTTTACGAACGACTCCCTCGCTTTAATCTCATCGAGTTCGTTCGTTCGTTTTCTCGAGACGATCATTCTATTACTAGGCATTAGTTCAGTAATATAGCTAAAGGCAGCGAAAGTTTTGAGTCGATAGAAGCTTCCTCGGCCGAGATATATGGGATTTTTTGCACCCTATTTTTTGACGCCAATTGGCGTCATTGGCCGTTTAGGGTACTGACGCCAATTGGCGTCATTGGCGTATAATCGGTTAATATTGAGTACTTGGGAGTGATTCGAGTAGAATACCATACATTATCTATAGGTGTACACATGACCATTAATGTATTGATTACACGTAGTATACACAGCACATATCAGTACAATAACAATATTGCCAACGAATATGCTCTGATGACTATTGGTATGTATGTATGTGAGTAGTTAAGTATTATTGTTGTAAATATGTATGTTCTGACAGTAAATATGCAGATGATTAGTAGCGAGTTGAATACAGTGAAACCTCACTAATCCGACACCTCTATAATCCAACATTCTCTCAAATCCAACCATTATATGAGGTACAGTCACCATGCAAAAGTATGGTAAGTGGCACTCCATAATCCAACAACCTCCTAATCCAACATTATAGGGTCTCATTAAGTGTCGGATTAGAGAGGTTTCACAGTATCCACAATAACCCAGATCACAATTCTGCTGTATAACACCTGGTGTAGCATGTATGCTGTGGTCCAAGCACAACACAGTTATCGTGAAGTTGCAGGGTACATGTGTGCACAGCCACAAGTAAAATTTAGCTGTGATTATTTGTGTGTAGTAATATATAGACAGGAATACACAGTTTGCATGGCCTTACCACTAGCCAGGCTATTATTTCAAATTCATGTCAAGAATATCTCAATTCATGGTCTTGCAAGACCCACGAGATGAAAGAGATGGGGTACAGCCACACACACACACAAACACATACACACACACAAGCACACACACACACACACACACACACACAAGCACGCATGCACACACACACACACACACACACACACACACACACACACACACACACACACACAATAATCACTCCAAATGTACGTACACCGAATGAACCATATACACACATATTATGTAGCTGTAGACACTAGCAATCTAGTGTTTCGGCCTGCTGGTCCTCATCAGTACAGCGTTTATATACAATACACATATGTACATGTATATAGTGAATATTGCTAATCTGCTGCAATCCATTTTTAGAAAATACAGTTAAAGAATAATGAGTTTGATTAATTTGATATTCATTAGTACAATGTCATCTACTTGTATATTACATTGGTATACAGGGAAATTGTGCCAAATGAAAAGGTTTGGTAGATAAAGCGTTGATAGATTAACCAGTATTCACAGTACATAAGTACACATACACACATTATACCGACAGGACAAATGTCATACCATAAACAGTACAGCATACACACACATACACACTATGCATGTAATAGGCCGTTGTGTAGCGCAGAATTGAAAATTTATACTGCATGTACGTAAGCACATAGTCCAATGCAACATATTATGTGCGATAGAGACAGTGTGTTCACTAATTTCCTTTCTTGTTCTCACTCAATTAATCCTAACAATGAAACCTGTCCGGTAACCTGTGCTGTATCACTGACCTGTGCTACATGTGTTATGTATGCACAGTTTTTCCTTTGATCCACCCGTCAACCTAGATACAAGCATGTACACACACCAATAACAATAAGTACAACATGTAGTGGACACATTTGAATACAATAATTATTGTACATACTATAGCTAGCTTTATGTGATTCAACCTTCTGGGCCTCAAGAGAAGAGTCAGAATATTATACATATCCATACACCCTCTCATACATAAACAAATTTCTACAACACACACACACACACACACACACACACACACACACACACACACCGGTAAAATATAAATACAGTACATACGTATAGGACAAAAGCCGTGAACACTAAACTACAACAAACACAAACACACACCAGTAATTATGATGAAGATATACAGGAAGATATACATATACTGTATATAGGATACAAGCTCCAGAAACACACGCACATTACAACTACAGAGAGATATAGCTACACATGCAGACCACATAGCTAGCTAACTCACCTGAATTATTTTGGATTAAGAAAAGCTTCTTCGATGTCGAAAGCTTTCTAAACTAGATTTCTATCGACTAAAAGGCTAAGAGATGTTCCATCTTGACATTAATTAATACTGTATTAATAGTTCAAGCTTCGTTTGTAAGTTCGGTACGTTTCCGCCTAGAAAAGGTTTAAACATTTCAGTAAGTAAGCTTGATAACTGACAATTCATTCCTCTTAGTGATCTTCAAAGATTCATTGATGTTGTTTTCAAGATAATCAAAGTCTTCGTGATGAAATTACACCTATAATTTAAAGAAATTCTTCTTCTCGACAGTAGCCATTTTGTTCAGCACGATATAATTTTTGATTATAGCGTTGAGTGAACTCCCGTTTATTCGCCACCACTTTATCAGCAAAACCTTGTTATCCGGCGTAACAGTAAAACCTCTAATCCGACACTCCAAAGTCAATGTCGGTTTTCGGATTAGCTAGGCATTTGTCGGATTATGCAGGTCATTTTGTATTGAAAAAGTGACCGTGCTTGGAATTTGGGTCGGTTTAAGCATTTGTCGGTTTAGAGAGGTGTCACGCGAATGGACAGTACAGGTTCTATACCGTTTCTGCTATAGTTTCCCAGTAGCTATATAGTCTGCAAGCAGAAATGAAAATCTGCTAAAGTCATTAATACGTACCATAATATTCTTCAAAAAAACATTGCTGCAGTGGATTAATGAGTATTCACTGTATTATTATATACATTGAGCGTTACATGCCATGAATCAACATATTAAAAATATAAATTATTTGACTGCTCAATAAAAATCCTACCTGTATGGTCAAATCATGGTGCAAATCCCTGCGCTGCTAAGAATGGCATAATATTACATCATGCTGATATATATGAATTTGCCATGATTATAACACAATGGTACATGTGCCTTGGAATTTAATAGGTTATTCCCTCAATGAGCAAGCAAGAAGAATATCAGTGATTTGAAAAAAATGAGTAGCTTAATGATAACAATTTGTCAAATGAGTAAATGAACTTAAAACGTTTGATTTCAGACTGCAATGTTTCCAAGAAGCTGCAGGGATTCTTGCAAAGGAGAAAATTTGGGCAAGAAGGGTCCTTGAAGCCCTAGAGATCCAGCACAGAAGACCCATGATGAAACTTGATGCTGGCCTGCTTCTGAATCGATTACAGATCCGACCCCTTTGTTCGTCCAAAGAATGGGGGTCACGTACCGGTCGGGAATAGTACTGGTGGAAAGCTGAAAGGAGCCTCAGGATGATTCCCAAGGCAACTCGACTACTGAAGATGACCCACAGAATTAAAAGGTCCAAATGACGAACTTAATTCACCAGACTGTGTTTCTCTCCACAATCTAAATGGGTTTCCCCAACAGCTTAAAAACATGCTGTTTGAAATACAGACAAAAGTACTTAGTCTAATTGCTCGTAAAGAATTTTGAAGAGTGTACCTTTGACGCTATTGCTGAATCAGACATGAATTGCCCTGATATCGTCTCCAAAGGCACACCCTGGAGCATTGAACAAAGGGCTATAGCTTGTTATATTACAAAAACGAGGCAGTAGGTAAGTACTACATGTCCTCCAATCACTCCAGGATATGTTTTTAACAATATTCATAACTACATGGAATGTGTGGAAACCATATGGAATGTGTGGAAACTATATTAATTAGTCCACCACTGAACCACAATAATCGAGTCGACATTATTAGGGCCCGAGGCGCTAAGGAATTGAACGTTGTTAGTATAAGGTCGAGTATCTATGGTTTACGGTATGTCGGCGATCACCCAAAGTACCACCGAAAATCGTTCTAATACGACTCCTGTTAGTCCTGTTCCGCTCAAAGAGCAAGAATATCAGATCGAGAGTGTTATGGAGGAGAATGTGACGCCTGTAATCGACATCAGCCCGTTAAAGGCTTATATACAAGTGGCACTGGTGTTTTCTTGTGTGTGCTTCGCTAATCTTCCATTCCATATGTTAAGTAATTTACAAACATCTCTTGAAGGTGTACTTGGGTCAGTGACAACTGGACTCAATTTTTTCTTCTGGGGAAGTGGTTCTTTTCTGACTCGGAGCGTCCAATCTTTATTAGGACTGAAGGTGACATTCGTATTGTGTACGTGGTTAGCTAGTGTATATGTAATAGGATTTATATACCCAAACTGGTACACTTTGACTATTGGTAACCTGGCTTTTGGATTAGTTGTTGGTGTAGCACTAGCCGTAGGGTCAATATATGCCAATATCATTGCCTGTAGTTTAGCGAAGGCCAAAGGCAAGGATGCTAAGCATTACGTTGGTGTACTACAAGGACTTACCACCATCGGAGGACTTTTCACCGGTGGAGTACTCGGCAATAGCCTTTCATCTCTGATAATTATTTTGAGTGAGCCACAAAATGTTGATATTGGAAAAGCAGTGAATTTTAGTAACACCACATCAAACATGTGCCAGTTAGAATCAGCCACTCACTCTGTTTCTGACCGAACGTACTACCTTTTGATAGCAGTGGCAGCAATATCCTCACTGTCAGCAAACTTCACTTCTTTTGGAGTCTTGAGTGTGCCAGGGAGAATGTACAAGTGCATGTCACTTATCAACGTTTGCTCGCAAGTCAAATTGTCACTCCTCCACATAGTTAAGGCATTGTTCACTTCCAAATATGCTCTAGTATTTGTTTTAAGTTTCTACTATGGTATGGAGGTGACTTATTTCTCTAGCATGTTCAACAAGGTTAGTTTAATTATAATGTACTACTTGTCAGTGCCAAGTTTAAAATGTTTGACCATGCTGAAATATGTGTATCAAGTTTGAAATTGCAATAATTATTTTGATCTTCGTTTTCATACGCTTAGTATTTTATCAGTGACTGTATTGGAGTTGAATATATTGGAATAATCACTGCCCTTCGCTCTGTATTACTTGTGCTGGCCAGTATTTTAGCGGGGAAGATTGTGGTGTATACATCAAGGACAGCTCTGAACATTGTTACCATGGTTTCTGCCATGATCCTTCTCTTCTTCATGCTATTTTGGGAGAGAGAACCAAGCTACGTTGCTATTTTCCTGTTGGCCATTGGATTGGGTGCGGTCAATGGTTCAGGGAGCTCCATAGCTGCAGGTATGTAAATATTTAATGTGTATAAGTTGGTCCTAGTAAGGTTGGAAGTTATAGTAATGTGCACGCTATTGCTGTACTAAGATCTATTCCTAAAGAGCA
This sequence comes from Chondrilla cf. caribensis, assembly GCA_964020155.1. NCBI lineage: Eukaryota > Metazoa > Porifera > Demospongiae > Chondrillida > Chondrillidae > Chondrilla > Chondrilla cf. caribensis. The sequence continues at coordinate 1,866,766 of OZ026551.1, read as the reverse complement.
TTTTATCTCAATCCATTGCACCAGCCAGTTGTTTTTGAGGAATTCCAAGTTTAATTTAGTAGTTGTGAATTGCTACTAATATTATACTATTTTGGAGCATTTATTTTGAAATATTCAAGTGACAATTTCCTGTAAACATTTGCATAACTTCACATCTTCGTAACGGTTTAGGATTATGTTGTAATTAACTGCTACAGTTGAAAATTTCAACATCAATTTCATGCATTGGATGCCAGGAGAGCACTGGCAGGACCTGAATTGCATTCCTTGTAAGACTATTGTCTCACTAATGACATATCGAATCAAAAGAGAATTTCCATATTCAATGTGTTACGTGTTGTTTTATATCACTGCACACAAGAAGGGTATAAAAGCCTAATACCTTCCTTCGCATTATTATTATTATTGGAATAATTGCAGTATTATTATTATTATTATTATTAATTGATGCTAGTGGAAGCTACACACTTATGCATGTGTGCACCAGCACACGCAGATACACATACACGCACACGTACACGAACGCACACACACACACACACACACACACACACACACACACACACACACACACACACACACACACACGCACACACACACACATCTAGGGTATATGCGCCTATACTCATCAGTATACTGTTGGTGTTGCTAGACTCAATTCAGATTTGACACATAAAATTATATATACTAGGTCATGAGTAATTTCTTCTGGGCATGTTATGTTGATTTTGCATATATAAATATGAAAATGAAGTACAATGTACCATTAGGCATTGTATTAATTGAGAGAAGTATGTTGTGTGCACAGTTATACTGGTAGTCTTTCTTTGGATATTCAACAATACACTGTATGTTTTTCCATCAATGCATCATATGCTTAAATTTTTGTAATACCAAAAATTCTTTATCTCCTTCATGGTTCAGCATACTTGGGAGTTGTGGGCCAAAAAGAAGCAGAAGTTGTGTTCGGTGTTTACTGGGCAGCCAGAGGAATAGGAGGAGCTGCAATGTTCTTTATTTCTGGTTTCGCTTCCGTAGCTGTTGCAGTCACCATCCTGCTAATTACTCAAGCCATTGTCTACCTGTGCTATTTTTGTGCTGAGGTTTTCCATGGAGAAATGAAAAGTAGCAACTCAGCAGCTTCTAGTGAAAAGTCACATTTGGAAGTGTATAATACATTCTCATTCAAATACTATGCATCATGAGAAAGAAAAGTATACATTCTGCTTGTGCTGACTGATTAACCAAGAATAATAATTTTAATAAAATTAATGAAATTGATTGTTGTTTATATTAATTTCTATATTACTAATATTAATAATAAGCAACAAAAAGTAAGAATTATAATGATGTGTGTGTGTGTGCCTTTGCGTGCCTATTGGCAGATATACTGTTAGTCGGCAATTTAGCATATGTCCTGAATCTTTCGAAAACAATTATTTTGTCAGCAATTAAATCTGTGTCTTCTCTGATGTGTGAATCAATTTTGTACCATAATCCTCCCCTGAATTGATTACTTCTCTTGCCTGAGGAGATCAGAGATCTGCATAGTATATATATATATATATAATATGTATATATTATTATTATTATTATAATTTTAATACTATACAACATTAAGGATGGTGATATAAAAATAATAATGATAACTACAATAAAATTAAAATATATGTATATAATACATATTATATTATTGTTATTATTATTATTATTATTATTATTATTATTATTATTATTATTATCATTGTTATTATTATTGAGTGATGTGAGCCTCACTAGACCATCACATCAATTGTCATTAAGAGTTATTTTTGGTTGGTGGCAAACAGATCTTGCTCCTCTTAGGCATAGGATAGCAGAGTCAATTAATCATGGAAAATTAAATTTTGCATCGAATGATTTGGATTGTCTGATTGTAAGGTTTGCTGTGCTCTGATGAGATCATATCAGCCAATAGTTTGAGAACTACCGAAGTAGTTGGACTGCATCCCCCACAAGTTGAAAATACGATAGGGGAGAAGGTTCCGCATTACACCTTTATAACCCTTGCTTCATACGCTCGCCTCTTCTCCTGTTCATGCTTCTGGTAACAAGATTGGGATGATGACTTGCAGTTTGAATGTGTGAAAGAATCGAAGACTCTGACATCGAAGTATGCACATCTATTACTTTGGTCCCAAGAATTTCGTGCTTTGACGTCTAACCGAGCCTCATCCTCAGTGTTTGTGCTTCTCATTGCCATTGGGAATGTTTTGCCGGATAATGGCTGAAGGGGAGCCTCGATTTCAACATTAGGGCAGACCTAATAATAATTATAATCATAATAATGCCAAAATTATTATTGATATTAATTGGTAGAAGGGACCTGACCTTTGCTGATTGTGAGGTCCAGGGCCTCGGGATAAGTGGGTTGTGGAACGAATCGTGCTGTGGATATTGTACCTCTCTAGGGTTTTGTGTACCTGCATGGGTGCGTGCGCTTGTGTGATAATAGTATGTATATCTCTGTGCATGTTTGTATGTTAATGAGCGTGTGTGTGACTGTGTTTGTATATACGTATTATGGTTAATTCGCTCCGTCGAGGGGGTCGAACTTGTTCGGATTTCCTCAAAGTAATGTCATATCGACCTCAGTAATAATTTCAGGTTTTAAAGTAGACATGAATAGCTATACTTTTTAAGGTTTTCCGAACGTTTCAGGACTTCAAACTCATGTTTCAGCTCTTGTCCGATATTTGATTGAATTGTC
>OZ026551.1:1784017-1856517 GCA_964020155.1 Chondrilla cf. caribensis | reverse complement strand
AAATATAGTGCATATGACATCCTTATAATAATATATATTATACAAATAGTGTGGGTGTGTGGGTGTGTGTACATATTTCAGTAATCCAGTGTGGCTGTGAGAATTTAGCACTAGTACTGTTATGGTAACAATATCACACCCTGTATACATTGAAACCATATCCATAAAGCATATTGTATTTACACTGCAGCTGCATATTGTGTTATTCCAATCTTATTTGTTATTGTCTTAAATAGCTTATTAGTCTAGCTGGCTATAGAAGGGGGATAAGCTCTATATTTTTAGTTTCATAACCTATAGAATTCTAGGATGGAAGTCCAGCTAGTCTGGGATCAGTAGTGTTATAAGCCGTCAATATGTTATCATTGGAATCAATATCAGAGAGTATTATGTCACCTTGTGTCTTCCTGATCATGCAGCTTACTTGGGGATTGTCGGTAAATCTGAAGCAGAAGTTGTTTTTGGTATATTCTGGGCAGCTAGAGGAGCAGGAGGAGCTGCAATGTTCTTTCTTTCTGGTTTTGCTTCAGTAGCTGTTGCGGTCATCATTCTGCTAATTACTCAAGCCATTGTCTACCTGTGTTATTTTTGTGCCGAGTATTTCTATGGAGAAATGAAAAGTAGCGACGGGACAACTCCAAATGACACAATCACTCACAAAATGATGTTATGATGGCTGTAATGACTAGTTAGCAAATATACTCCATTGCTCATATATAGCAAGACATGACAAGACTTGAAGACAACATTAATTCAATTGTAGAATACTGTAATTATAATATTATCATCCAAATTCTAATGTAGAATATTTATTAATGTTACTAGATTATTATTTCAGCATACATTAAATATTAATGATTATTTATCTGATTCATTATTATTTACTGCTTTTGCTTATTTATCTCATAAAATATTAACGATATTGTGATCATAATTAAAGTAGCATTATTAATTATAATAATAAATGATCTGTTATGTACATATGTTGCTAAATTATTATAATTTGTAATACACACACACTCTTGGGACGATTTCTGAATGAAGGCCGGATGGCGCGGGTTGCTTTTCCTCTCTCCAACGAGGCATGCAGGCTTTTGACTACTAGTACTGTTGCATTTTCCCCTCAAGATTTTACTGAGTCAGGCAGCTAGGCTGTAGTAACAGTCGGGTCTTCGCGCAGTATAACCCACCAGGGATTCCCATGCAAGTCTACCCCACTATCAAAATCACATTTCAATGGACCAGTATCCCAAATGAATGCCACAATTTATGTCATCTGAGCTTGTACCAAGTTGACTCCGTCACGGAGTCCACTCCTTGTACCAGAAAGACTAGTACTCCTTTGCTGGAGAGGCAGACCTATACACTACACTACTATCCTTAGAGAATCTGGTAGCTGTCCCATGCAAGTTGACTTGTTAATTACAATGTTTGTCTTTTCTGTAAAAAGTGATCATAGGATGCATGGGATTTTCCTTTTGAAAAGATGTTTAGTATTTCTAAATTAATTAAGTAGGTTATTAGATACAATATTAGGCTAAGTGTATAACAGTACAGTATTTTGACATAATGATTATAATTATAATTATGATTCTAAACTATACTGTTTTGTAAACCCTTTTGAGATTTGGAACAATTGATCCATAGATCTTTATTATAGATCTACAGGTCTATCTATCTATACTGTATGTAAATACTCGTTAATCCGCCACAATTCATTTTCAAAGAATATGGTGGATTAGCGAGTTTGGCAGATTAACTGGATATTCATTAGTACTTGGGAATTTGTGGCAGACTATAAGGTTTGGCAGATAAAAATTAGGGGCAGATTATCAAGAATTCACTGTAATATATTAATGCTGGGATAGTAAATGGATTAATGGATTAATTAATTACCTTTTAATATAGATATAATATATAATATATTATATTCTAAACTGCATAATGTGTGACCACATCAAAGGATTTATTGCATCTGTATATTTCATACAAATCTATATCGCCTATCTTTTAGTATAGTGGAAAATACAGATACTTGCAATTGTCATTTTATAACACGGAAACTGGTTAACCTCCAAAAGTATCCATTGTTGAAGTATTCATAGTTTTCAGTCACTTGGAATCTTCAGAGCTCTTAGCATCTGTTTAGATGCAGCATAACCTCCCTCCTCGGTGTACGATATCAATGTATGGAGGTGGTAAAAAGGATCAGTTTAGAAGCTGATTATAACCAGGTCCCACGTATACTCAATAAGACAAATGAAACAAGCAATAAACCAAGAGAACAGAGATTGGAACTTTCAAGAAACTGGTGAGTTCTCTGATTGACTCAACAAAGCTTAATACTGCTGAAATCTGGGGCTGTACAAGTAGTACTGAAGCAATAAATCAAGTGCAGCTGCATGCTTTTCGCATGTTCCTTGGGGTGGAAACCCTATCGTGAGTCATCGCAGACAGCAGTAAATGGTATGTTGCTAAGTGTTTCTTGGAGGAATGCAGGAGGAAATGCCATATTTGTAGATAATGAGATAAAAGGGATAATGAGATACAATTAGGACTGTTATTTGTTTACTTGTTACTTCCTCGATCGTTTGCAATCCTTTGCATGTCAGACTCTATGATCTGACCGTGTGTGATGGGTGAATATTCCCAGCTAGCTTTTATTCTTACGACGACTATATTATAGCTATGATCCTCCATGTCACTTAACAATTAACTAATTTCAATTTGAAATATCCACCATTTGTTGAATACCAAAATTGAATACCAATACAAATGTCGATTCTAGTCCACAGCTGTACATGTATAATATTGCTTCTACCTATAATTTTATAATTACTTCATGAGGTGATGTCCTTGGATTTCAGAACTCAATTGGCAGGTGTGAACCTATTGCTTTTCTCAACTACCCCTGGTCTGGCTGGCTAGACTAACTACACTAGGGGCAGTGAGAGTGGGAAATATGGAACACAACTACACATATTACTGCAGACCATACTATGTGGAAACATATTTAATAATGGACAGAACCATGATGTACCAAATGGCTGTCTTGATCGATACTGATTTCTATTGACAGAATTGAAGCATTGCTTAGCAATTACCTGCGACTGAATAGTTTCCCAATGTCTTGTTGTCGATGTAATAAATCTGCAAAGTGACATAACTGCATTTGTGTTAAAACAAGAAATAGATGTATCAGTTGTCAGCCTGGATGCCTCTGAAAGTGTTGCAATCAACCTGACTCGAATCAGCCTGATACAACCCCTGCTATTGCAAATGCTAGGGATATACAGCCTACAAATGATGACGCCAGGGACACGGTGAATGAACACTCTATTTTTAATGAACAGCCTGTAACTGAAGATGATATTATTGAATTGAATGATTCACTGGAGGACTCAGAGTCCGGAGAGGGTCATATCGGTGTCTTGCCATCCTATCAGCCTGCCCAGGACACCAACTTTACATGGGGAAAGTAAGGGGGTGTGAATTTGAAGACGTCAATAAAATCCGTGATGAAATCGTTCACTGGAGTCGTAATCTATTTAACATTCCTTCTGGTGAGCAGGGGAATAACTTTGTTCACGAAACAGCATGGTTATTTTAGTTGTATGCAGATTCACTTGCAATGGAGAGAGTTAAGATGCAAAGATAATACCGAGGGAGTTTTAATGGTTGATGCATAAAATGCATTCAACTGTTTAAGCAGGAGAGCTGCACTTGTTAACACACTAAATATATGCCCCACACTAGGGATAGTGGCAACCAACACATATAGGATGGAGCTATATAAGTTTGTTTATCAATTGAGAATGCATTTTATCAAGAGAGGGCACCACACAAGGAGATCTGTTAGCTGATGTACGCAATCGGCACCTTACCACTCATTCAACAGCTAAAACAAGCCAGATTCAATTTCCGGGGGATAATGGAAATACCATCCAAGTGCTTTCCATCAGACCTATACAGCCCTGATGGCTCAAGTAGACTTGGGGTATTAATGGAAGTAAGAGACCTATGAATAAAATTAATCCTGTTAGTGGCAAAATGACAGGGGTGGCAACCTTTGCTGTGACTACCATTGAGACTGTGAACACCGCTACTATAATTGACAATTTCACTATGTTGTGCCAAAATGCTCTTGGTGCAATGTGACCATAATATTGCATTTGTATATTTTGGCCGCCACTGTATGCTAGACTGTAACAATAAGTCTGTATGCATCTGTATTGATGTGTGTGTGTATGAGTGTGTTTCATGATGCTCAACTGACTACGGGTATAATTGGTTGAGAACTACTTTGCTAACTTGATCAGTCTGGAAGTGGAAAGTGAAATTTGACATATATGACAGTATAGAGTAAAATACAGCCAGACCTATTTGCAACATCACCCTTGGTTCTTCTCTTAATGAAAGTGAATATATGATGTATATCCACTAGACAAGCAGAATCTGATGTAAAGCAATCCTCCTTATAGAATATACTGAATATTATAAGAGTTAACAAAGAGCTATGGTTAGTATAGTATTATGTTTACAGTATTAATAATAGCTATAATTAATAATAGTTACTGTAATAATAGTATATAGTAATCTATGTTAACTACACTCATGGTTATAACTATACAATAGGAAATCAAATTGAATGTAAAAGGCATATAGTACATGGTTATGGGATCATCTAAGGCAACCACTTCTGGAAGCAATGGATGCAGCAAGGTAAGATTTCACAGTAAAGGATGACGAGATAAATCAGCCCTAATTTTATCAATCAGTAGCCTGTAGGAACTATTGTGTATTGTCTATCATTAATTGTATGTGGACAGCCAGGTTTTACTAAAACCATCTCTATGTACTAGACAACCTATCTAGCAAACTATGAACTCGTATTATCCCCAATTTTGTGATGTAGTCTTTAGCTTTATAATGCTCATTTGTGTGTAAAATGCTGCATGGGACCATGTGGTGTCCTATATAGTATTTATTGGCACTGTGGCCTTAAATCAATCAATCAACCAAAAATAAGAAGAAGTATGGGAATGAGAACAACAACAACAACAACAACAACAACTGTTACAGTGTATAATTAGAATTTTCGGCTACCTAATCCTCGTCCAAATACTAAAAATCATTCTGTATCATAACTTACACATGATAAACGCTTGCGAAGTGTTCGTTTCATGTCCTGACATCAATTCGCTCATGCGTATATACTTTATACGAACGACCGAGACGTGAATTCAATTACGAGTGTCTATTGTTCAATTGCGCACGTTCTGATAGGGGGCGCTTAGTCAACTCGGTACGGAGCACCGTTGATTACTTTGGGTACAGTTACTTTATGAAAACTGCCATTTTGACGGTTTACTTGCGGTAATTGTTGCAGCACAGATAAACACCAAAGGAGACTCCTATCGGATCTTCGGTACTAAGCACTGTTTAACATCTACTGTATCATCCTTTCCTCGCCTCTTGTGCGCTTGAGGGTATAACCACAATAACTGGTTTCAAGCGGTACATGAGTACCTTCTGATAAACAGAACGCAGTTCTATACGGTATGGCCGGGGTCACCCAAAACACCACAGAAAACCGTTCTGATGCGAGTCCTGTAAGTCCTGTTCCTGGATCACTCAAAAAGGAGCAAGAAAGCCGGACCAAGAGTGTTATTGAGGAGGATGTGACGCCCGTAATCGACATTAGTCCGTTGAAGGCTTATGTACAAGTAATCCTGGTGTTTTCTTGTGTGTGCTTCGCCAATCTTCCATTTTATACGTTCAGTAGTCTGCAAACATCTCTAGAAGGCGTACTTGGGTCGGTGACAACCGGGCTTCAGTTTTTCTTCTGGACAACTAGTTCTTTTCTGACTCGGAACGTCCAATCTATATTAGGACTAAAGGTGACATTCGTACTGTGTACGTGGTTGACCAGTGTTTATGTGATAGGATGTATCTACCCCAACTGGTATACTCTGACTATTGGCAATGTGGGTTATGGATTAGCTGTTGGTCCAGCCCTGTCTGTAGGGTCAATATATGCCAATATCATTCCCTGTAGTTTAGCAAAGGCCAAAGGCAAGGATGCTAAGCATTACGTTGGTGTACTACAAGGAGCTATCTCCATTGGAGGACTTTTCTCTGGTGCCGTACTTGGTAATAGCTTTTCATCTCTTATAATTTTATTAAGTGAGCCACAAAATGACGATAGTGGAAAAACAGTAAATTTTAGTAACACCACATCAAACATGTGCCAGTTAGAATCAGCCACTCACTCTGTTTCTGACCGAACATGCTACCTTTTGATAGCAGTGGCAGCAATATCCTCACTGTCAGCAAACTTCGCTTCTTTTGGAGCCTTGAGTGTGCCAGTGAGAACATACAAGTGCATGTCACTTATCAAAGTTTGGTCACAAACCAAATTATCACTCCGTCACATTGTTAAGGCATTGTTCACCACAAAGTATGCTCTAGTATTCGTTTTAAGTTTCTACTGTGGCATGGATGTGACTTATTCCTTTAGCATGTTCAACAAGGTTAGTTTAAGAAAATGATCGACACTACAGAATTGTATTGTACTGTAACTTAAAGTTTCTTACTTAATAAGTTTCACAGCATTTGATAATAATAGTGGTTAATTTTTTCATTATTTTAAATCTTTCTTCATATTTAGTATTTTGTCAGTGACTGTATTGGAGTTGGATATGTTGGAGTGATCACTGCCCTTCGCTCTCTATTACTTGTGCTGGCCAGTATTTTAGCAGGGAAGATTGTGGTGTATACATCTAGGACAGCTCTGAACATTGTTACCATGGTTTTTGCCATGATCCTTCTCTTCTTCATGCTATTTTGGGAGAGAGAACCAAGCTACATTGCTATTTTCCTGTTGGCCATTGGACTAGGTGCAGTCAATGGTTCAGTGTGCTCCATATCAGCAGGTATGTAAGTACAGTAAATATTTGTTGATACACTACAATTGGTTTGTAGGAATTTTTTGTGTATTAATAGTATGGTGGATAATACTGATCCTTTACAGTTTGTGAGCTTCACTTCTGCGAGGAACTGTCTTGCATTGTCATCAAATTCCTCTCTCCGTAATCGCAAATCTTCGTTTTCCGCATTTCATGTCAATTCTAGAGCGCTTTACTACTATTTTGCCCAAAGCCGACACTACTTCTTGATAATTGGCAGATTATTTGTAACTGAGGCTCATACAAATTGATACGCAGAAGAATTGCGATATTTCGGAATTGCGAGATGGTGGATTACTTGTATAGAGCAGCCGTAAAACGAATCCGTTTCGAAATAATATGGTGAATAAACAGTTTTATTGAATAACCAGGGGTGAATTGACAATTATTCACATATTGAACATTAAAACATTTGCATACCTTCACCTGGTCCAACAGTTCAGAGTCATGTTGTATCTATTACAGTTGAACCTTGTCATCAATTTCTGTATTTATAATATTTGTATATCCTGTAATGTTTGTCAGGACAGCACAGGCAGGTGGATTATATTTCTTGTGAGACTGTTGCCACCTTCTGCCTACATCTCAACACAATGGTGTAACTGATTGTAGAAGTATAGTTGATGGTGGCACACTGTCAGATTGTATGGGTCCTGCTGTTTTGCTCTTTATCCTATATGTACGTCCCATTTGGGTGTTTTGTTATGCATTTCGTTTAATGTGGTTGAGTATACTTTACCACTCCGTCTCATTAATATTCATGAGGTATACAAGCTCTCCATATCAAGTGCACCTAATTAACGTGCTTAGGATGATTTGAAAACCAAAAACTTGCCATTAAATTTGAATGCTGTTTTATTGAAAGCCGAAGCCAGCTAACCAACTAAGCAAATTTTCCACAAAATAATATGGTGTAGAAACAGATGAGGGTGGTGAGAATTTGCTGGGAAGGGATGGTGGGATCAGGCATCTACTAGAGACTGTATCTACTAAATTGTGACAGTTGAGTCAGTTATGTGCTCTCGATAATCAAACCTTGCCATGAAACTTTAATAATGTTTTATTCGAAGACTGAGTCAGCTAGGCAACTCAGCAAAATTTCCGCAAAAATGAATACTATATTATTATAGAAGCAGATTGTGGGTGATGAGAATTTCACTGAAAAGGGATGGTCGGATCTCATAGAGACTGTTGGGTAAGGTACCCACTAAATATAGTGACAGTCTAGTCAGTTATCTATACTATGGTATCTATTATACAAAACTGATTGTTCAATGGCTGTACCTGTAATTATGTTCAGTATCCATACCCACTAAATGGGAACAGGTGTTTAGTGGGTGGGTCACTGAACTTGAGGATTGTTAGTAATGTACATGAACATAGCAATACTGATCTACTATAATTCATGAATGCGATCGGGGTCAAACTTGCCAAATGTACTTTAAGGCATCTGTCAAGTACCCTTAGGCTAATGGCTTTGGCATTTTAGTTTAAACATCCAGCCAAAAATTCAAAGGCCCAGTACTATACCTGACATCCATCATCATGATAGAAGATGTTCTGTAACATCGATTGATACATACCAACCTGTTATCATGTCCTTTTATACCAGTGTGCACAACAAGCTTATGGGTATTGGCCAGTAGATAGTCGGCCATCATCATTTGGTAGAAATATTATTGTAATATTTGCTACCTACACACACACACACACACACACACACACACACACACACACACACACACACACACATCACACAAACACATGCAGACAGATAGACAGACACACACGCACACGCATGTACACACACACGCAGGCACACACATGCACACACACACACACACACACACACACACACACACACACACACACCACACAAACACATGCAGACAGATAGACAGACACACACACGCACGCACGTACACGCACACACACACGCACGTACACACACACACATGTACACACACACACGCACACACACACATGTACACACACACACACACACACACGCACACACACACATGTACACACACACACACACACACACGCACGCACACGCACGTATACACACACACACACACACACACACACACACACACACACACACACACACCATAGCATAATCAATAATTCTCTGCATTAATATGTCCTTCACTTAAATTCCATAACTCCAATATTTTTTTATCTCTTTGGTTCAGCATACTTGGGAGTTGTCGGCCAAAAAGAAGCAAAAGTTGTGTTCGGTGTATACTGGGCAGCCAGAGCATTTGGAGGAGCTGCAATGTTCTTTCTTTCAAGCAGTATCTCAGTATCAGCAGGAGTGATCATTCTACTGATTGTTGGTGCTTCTGTCTACCTGTGCTATTTTTGTGCTGAATATTTCTATGGAGAACTGAAAAGTGTCAATTCGACAGCTTCAAATGGACAGTCACAATTGGAAGTGAATAATACATTAAATTTTAGTTATTATGTAATTTGAAAAAGGGGGAAACAGATATATACACGCTATTTGACGTGCTGACTCAATAAAACTCAATATATTTCATTGTTGTTGGACATATTTCACTGTTGTTTGACATTTTATAATCCATTAACTTCATATAGCATAAGTTTTCTTGTATCATTAAACCATTATTATAAATTATGCTTCTCGTTGTATTATAATCATATTTTACCCATAATAAAGATATTAATTTATTGTAATGAACAATTATTGTAACTACTGTACAATTTTTTGTGTCAAGAAAGTGAAATGTTAATAATGTAATATTATTCAATGAATAAAAGAATCTGTATTATATATATATATATATATATATATATCATATATATACAGACGGAATCACTGTCATTCCATGGTCCAGAGGAAAGGCACTAGTTTGGGACGTCACCTGTCATGACTCCTTTGCACCGTCCAACCTTCCATTCAGTTCTACTAAAGCTGGAGCTGTTGCGGACAGAGCAGCGTCATCCAAATGTCGGTTGTATGAGGGGTTATGTTTGTCTCACTGTTTCGTTCCAATTGCCATCGAATCTACCGGTGTTTTTGGCCGTGATGCTGCAATGTTTTTCCGTGATTTGGCCAATCATTCCAGAACACAAACTGGTGATTCGCAAGCCTACCTCAAACTCTGTCAACAAATCAGTGTTACAGTCCAACGTTTCAATTGTACCGCTGTACCAGGTTCTAATGATTAATTTAGGTATATTAATTGTTATTATTATATAATTATTATATTATACTAAGTTTTGTACGTGCTTTATTGTGATTAATAATAATTATATTAAAAAAAAGATAAAATAAAAAAATAATATCTATATATATATATACCATGAATCAAATAAGCAAATTATTGCTATTAATTGGTCCCTGGAACAGCTGCTGTATTGCCTCATTGGACCACGTACAACTACCATATATATATAGAAGTCTAGATAGGTATCTTTACCTCAGATAGATATAGAGAGGTGAGACTTTGGGTCCTTATCTTTTTAGTGCAGTGGGCATGCAAACACTTGAACCAGGGCCTTTCAAAATGCTGCAGCCTCCCTCAGGTACATAGATAGGGACTGGTAAGAGAGGGCCAGTGTGTCTGTGCAAGTAAAGTCCCAAACAATTTCAAGTAAATTACCAGATTTAATTTCCATTTCAGTATAGTCTATCTATATATTAGGACTGAAAGTGACATTCGTATTGTATACGTAGTTGACCAGTGTTTATGTGATAGGATGTATCTACCCCAACTGGTATACTCTGACTCTTGGCAATGTGGCTTATGGATTAGTTGTTGGTCCAGCCCTGTCTGTAGGGTCAGTATATGCTAATAGTATTGCCTGTAATTTAGCAAAGGCCAAAGGCAAGGATGCTAAGCAATACGTTGGTGTGCTACAAGGAGTTATCTCCATAGGAGGACTTTTCTCTGGTGCGGTACTTGGCAATAGTTTTTCATCTCTGATAATTCTATTGAGTGAGCCACAAAATGTCGATAGTGGAAAAACAGTAAATTTTAGTAACGCCACATCAAACATGTGCCAGTTAGAATCAGCTACTCACTCTGTTTCTGACCGAACATACTACCTTTTGATAGCAGTGGCAGCAATATCCTCACTGTCAGCGAACTTCGCTTCTTTCGGAGCCTTGAGTGTGCCAGGGAGAACGTACAAGTGCATGTCACTTATCAAAGTTTGGTCACAAACCAAATTATCACTCCGCCACATTGTTAAGGCATTGTACACCACAAAGTGTGCTCTAGTTTTTGTTCTATAAGTTTCTACTGTGGCATGGATTCAACATATTTCACTAGCATGTTTAACAAGGTTAGTTCAAACGACACTGCATAATTGTATTGTACTGTTTCATTATAGTGCGTCATCAATTAATTCCATGTCATTTGATGATATGTGGTTGTCAATGATTTTTTTTCCATTTTTTTACCTTTTTCATATTTAGTATTTTGTCAGTAACTGTATTGGAGTTGGATATGTTGGAGTGATCACTGCCCTTCGCTTTCTATTACTTGTGCTGGCCAGTATTTTAGCGGGGAAGATTGTGGTGTATACATCTAGGACAGCTCTGAACATTGTTACCATGGTTTTTGCCATGATCCTTCTTTTCTTCATCCTATTTTGGGAGAGAGAACCAAGCTACATTGCTATTTTCCTGTTGGCCATTGGATTAGGTGCGGTCAACGGTTCAGCAGGCTCCATATCAGCAGGTATGTAAGTACAGTGAATATTTAATTGTTAACGTTGATACACTGCAATTGGTTTGTGGGAATTTTTGGTGTATTTAAAGTATGGTGGATTATACTGATCTGTTTCAGTTTGTACGTTTCACTTCTGCGAGGAACTGTCTGCAAGTTTTTCTTGCATTGTCGTCAAATTCCTCTCTCTGTAATCACAAATCTTTTTCTGATTCATTTTCAGGTCACCTCTTTGCCGACAAATGGCAGTTTATCTGTAACCAAAGTTCGTACAAATGTGAAAATTGGTACACGGAAGAATTGCGAGATGGCGGATTACTTGTGTAGCTCAGCCATACAAGCGAATTCGTTTCGAAATGATAGAGTGGATAGGTTTTACAGATTAACTGGGGGTGGATTGACTAATATTCACATATTGAGCATTTGAAAGCAAATTAAGCCGTAGGAAGTGGTGCAGGTGGTATAGGGTGTTGGCCTTACCCTTTTTTGATTACATCTTTATTCAATGTATATGTCATAAGTATAGGTTATGACCCACCCCCAAGTTGTATAATATTTATAAGCATGATGCCTGTGGGAGGAGAGCTTATGAATATCATACAATGAGGAGGTGGGTTACAATCGGCTTCTAAACTGATTCTTTTAAGTGCCTCAATACGTGAATATCGTATAACGAGGAGGGAGGTTATGCTGCATAAAAACAGATCATGCTAAGAGCTCTGAAGATTCCAAGTGACTGAAAACTATTAAAATACCTCAGCAATGGATACTTTTCATACTTTTGGAGGTTAACCAATAGTTTCCGTGTTGGAAAATGACACTTATCTGTATTTCCCACCATATTAAAAGATAGGGCGATATAGATCTATATGAAATATACA
Organism: Chondrilla cf. caribensis; assembly: GCA_964020155.1. Taxonomy (NCBI): domain Eukaryota; kingdom Metazoa; phylum Porifera; class Demospongiae; order Chondrillida; family Chondrillidae; genus Chondrilla; species Chondrilla cf. caribensis. Next base: position 1,843,965 of record OZ026551.1, on the reverse strand, counting down.
GACACGATAAATACTTTGATGTGGTCACATCAGTTTAGAATGATATAATCAACCCTGATGTCACTATATGCCATGGAATTCATGGATAAGCATGGTGCTATATCGAAGCCTAAGCACAACAAATTGCAGACACCCTCCATTGATGAAAAACCTCGTCAGCCTCTCTTCAATCCCCAAATCGCATGTTAAGAAGAAATGTCATTTACTTAATCATTATGTAAAACGGTATCTAGACTAGTATGCTCATGTGAGTTATTGGGAGCGAAGGGAGTGGAAAATTTATACAGCCTTGCCACTTTTCTAATGCTTCCTATAGCCTTGAAACGTGAATATGTAAACGTTTGCATACCTTCAGAAACTGTTTACTAGAGTCATGTTGTAACTGTAACAGTGGAACCTTGTCATCAATTTGTGTGTTTATATATTAAATTTTGTACACCCTATATTGTTTGTCAGGACAGCACAGGTAGTGGGATTATTTCAATTGAGACTGTTGTCACATTCTGCCTACATCTCAAAGCTGCAATAGTCCAACTGATTATAGATTCTGAAGTAGTTGATGGTGGCACACTGTCAGATTGTATGGGTCCTGCCGTATTGCTGTTCATCCTATATTTGCATGCCATTTGAGTGTTTTGTTGTGCATTTCGTTTAATGTGGTTGAGTATACTTTGTATGTCCCATATCCATACCCACTAAATGGGAACAGGCGTTTAGTGGGTGGGTTGCCGAACTTGACCATTGTTAGAAGTGTACACCCACGTAATGATACTGACTTACTATAATTCATGAATTTAATTGAGGTCAAACTCACCAATTGTACTTTAAGCCAAATATTCAAAGGACCAGTACTATACCCCAACATCCATCATCATGATGGAAGATGTTCTGAAACACACACACACACACACACACACACACATGCACACACACACGGACACACAGGCACACACACACACACACGCACACAGACAGACACCATGCATAATAATTCACCACATACATGTGTCCTTTACTTATTTTTAACTCCAATGTTTCTTAATCTCTCGTGGTTCAGCATACTTGGGAGTTGTCGGCCGAAAAGAAGCAGAAGCTGTGTTTGGAGTATACTGGGCAGCCAGAGCATTTGGAGGAGCTGCAATGTTCTTTCTTTCAAGCAGTATCTCAGTATCAGCAGGAGTGATCATTCTACTGATTGTTGGTGCTTCTGTCTACCTGTGCTATTTTTGTGCCGAGTATTTCTATGGAGAACTGAAAAGTATCAATTCAACTCCTTCAAATGGACAGTCACAATTGGAAGTGAATAATACATTTAGTTATTATGTAATTTGAAAAAGGGGAAAACAGATACACATCTTTTGACGTGCTGACTAAATAACAGTGTATAAAATTCAGAAAGGGTGATATGTGAAGTATATTTCATTGCTGTTGGATATTATAATCCATAAACTTCATATAGCATAAATTGTCTTGTATCACTAAATCATTATTATAAATTATGCTTCTCGTATTATATTCACATTTCACCCATATTAGAAAAATTAATTTATTATAATTAACAATTTTAACTACATATACTGTACAATACTTTGTATCACAAGAGAGTGAAATATGTAAGTTAATGTAATAATATTCAGTATATGAACAAATTAAAAGAATCTACAATGGATCAAATACACAAATTATCGATATTAAAGATGTTCATAATATATATCATTAAATCATTATTATAATGCTTCTCATTGTATTATATTCACACTCCACCCAAAATTGTAATATCAATTTATTATAATAAATAAATAATTATTGTAGCTACAATACTTTGTATCATAAGAGAGTGAAATGTATAAGTTAATAATAATATACAATTAATGAAGGATTTAAAAAATATTCTACAATATTGGATCAATTGCAAATAAACAAGTTATTAATAATGGTGATGATCAAATAGTTCAACCCCTCGGTCCCGGGAACAGCCTGCACTGCTGCATACATTGCCTAATTGGACCACAACTACCAGATAGAAGTCTAGATAATGTAGGTATCTTTCCCTCAGATAGGTGACAATTTAGGTCCTCATCTTATAGTGCAGTGGACAGGCTATCTCTTGGACCAGGGCCCTCCCAGATGCTCCAGTCTCTCTTAGGTAGATATAATATTATTATATAGGGACTGGTAAGAGAGAGACAGTGTGTCTGTGCAAGTAATTAAAGTCCCAAACTATTTCAAGGGCCTTAATTACCAGATTCAATTTCTGGGGAATAATGCAAACATCATCCAGATGCTTTCCATCAGCTGCAGACCTATACAGCCCTGATGGCTCAAGTAGACTTGGGGCATTGATAGAAGTAAGAGACCTATGAATAACATTAATCCTGTTGATGGGAAAATGACAGGGGTGGCGACCTCTGCTGTGACTGCCATTGAGACAGTGAACACCACTGCTATGATTGACAATTTCACTATAATGTTGTGCCAAAATGCTCTTGGTGCAACGTGACCGTGATAGTATTGCATTTGTATCTTTTGGCCATCACTGTATGCTAGACTAACAATAAGTCTGTATGCATCTGTATTGAATCATGTGTGTACGCATATCATGTATGCATGAGTGTGCTTTATGATGCTCAACTGACTACGGGTATAATGAATGCGATTGAGGTCAAACTCACCAATTGTACTTTAAGGCATCTGTCAAGTACCCTGATGTTGTGGCATTTTAGTTTAAACATCCAGCCAAATATTCAAAGGGCCAGTACTATACCCCGACATCCATCATCATGGTAGATGTTCTGTTACATCGATTGATACCTACCAACCTGCTATCATGTCCTTTTATACCAGTGTGCGCAGCAAGCTTAAAGGTATTGGCCAGTAGATAGTCGGTCATCATCTTTGGGCATAATATTATTGGAAAATTTGCTAGCTACACACACACACACACACACACACACACACACACGAACACACACACACACACACACATGAACACACACACGAACACACACACACACACACAGACAGACAGACACACGCACGCTTATACACAATCACACACACACAAGCATAATCAATAATTCACCACAATAATGTGTCCTTCACTTAAATTTTATATGTAACTCCAATTATTTTCTATTTCTCATGGTTCAGCATACTTGGGAGTTGTCGGCCAAAAAGAAGCAGAAGCCGTGTTTGGTGTATACTGGGCAGCCAGAGCATTTGGAGGAGCTGCGATATTCTTTCTTTCAAGCAGTATCTCAGTATCAGCAGGAGTGATCATTCTACTGATTGGTGGTGCTTCTGTCTACCTGTGCTATTTTTGTGCCGAGTATTTCTATGGAGAACTGAAAAGTAGCAATTTGACAGCTTCAAATGGACAGTCACAATTGGAAGTGAATAATACATTTAGTTATTATGTAATTTGAAGAAGGGGGAACTAAATAACAGTGTATAATATGATGAGTGCAATATATTTGATTGTTGGACATTATATAATGCAAAAACTTTATATAGGATAAGTTTTCTTGTATCATTAATAAAATCATTATTATAATGTTTCTCATTGTAATATAGTCACATTTCACCCATTATAATAATATCAATTTATAATAATAATAATAATTATAATATAAGAGAGTGAAATGTATAAGTTTATAATGTAATATAATACATATAATGAATTGAAGAATGTATCAAAAAAACAAATTATAATTAATATTTTTTAATTTAATGATGATGATACAGTTCAGCCTCCCTCTTTCCCTGGAACAGCCATTGCTTCACCTCATTGGACCACAACTACCAGATAGAAGTCTAGATATTAGGTATCTTTGTCTCAGATAGGTATTAGAGGTGAGACTTTGGGTTCATATCTTTATAGTGCGGTGGACATGCAATGTCTTGAACCAGGACCCTAACAAATGGTTCGGCCTCCTTAAGGTATATCGATAGGGACTGGTGAGAGAGGGCCAGTGTGTCTGTGCAAGTAAAGCCCCAAACTATTTCAAGAGCCTTATCACTGAATTTCTGGGGAATAATTGAAGCACAATCCAAGTGCTTTCCATCAGGAACTATACAGCCCTGATGGCTCGTAGGCTTGGGCATCAATGGAAGTAAGAGACCTATGAATAACATTGATCCCGTTGATGGCAAAATGACAGGGGTGGCGACCTTTGCTGCGACTGCCATTGAGACCGTGAACACCACTACTATTGACAATTTCTCAATGTTATACCAAAATGCTCTTGGTGCAACGTCCAAGGCTGATGAAAATATTATATTAGAATAATGATAATATTGTATTTGTATCTTTTGGCCACCACTGTATGCTAGACTATATAATGTCTGTATGCATGTGTGTGTTCATATGTGCATGTGTATGAGTGTGTTGTATATATGATGCTTAATAACTAACTACGGGTATATATTTGGTTGAGCGCTACTTTGCAACTCGATCACTCTGGAAATGGAAAGTAAAATTTGACATATGAGAGTAAAATACGGCATATATGACAGTAGTTTAAGTCAGCCAGACCTCTTTGTAACATAAAACTCAGTTCCTCACTTATAGTGCTTATAGGTGAGTATTATAATGTATATCTACTACACAAGCAAAATCTGATATAAAGCAACTATCCTAAGGATTATAAAATGTGGTGTATATAAGAGTGAGCAAAAAGTCTTTAACGGTTAGTATAATATCATAGTTAAAGTATAGTAATCTATGTTAACTACAGTGTAACACTCATGGAACTAACTGCACCTTTAACGGTTGGTATAATATTATAGTTATAGTATTATAGTTAATCTATATATCTACAGTGTAATACTCATGAGTATAACTATACAATAGGAATATAAAAGGCATATGCATGGTTATGGGATCATCTAAGACAACCACTTCTTGAACCAATGGATGCAGTGAAGGAAGATTTCTTGGTGCCTGTAGGAACTATTGTATAAGATTGAACATGGCTCATTCTCACCGCTAGTGTTCATCACTGCAGGTGGTATGGGAGCAACAGCTACTGTTGTATATATTATGAGATTAGCATCTCTTATTGCCGAAAAACATAACAAACCGTATGGACAGACTCTACACTGGATGAGATGCAGACTGAACTTTTCATTGTTGAGATCCTCCATTATGTGTCTACGTGGTTCAAGATCACACATCAATCACCCCTACTCCTTCACAAAGAGTAACTCCATGGAACTCGCTTGTGCAGAAGGCAGGGTCACTGAGGAGCATTAGGTTAAATTTGTTATTGTTTGTCTACTCTAACCTCCATTACTATACCATGCCTTTATGTATTATTGATTATTTATTATCTATTAAAAGAATGTACTTACTTTTACCGGAAGTGAATGTTTAACAGCGTGTATCTTAAAATTGTGGAATTCTGTAAGGGACAAATCAATCAATCGTAACTCGGAAACTATACTGGCTAGCGATGCAAAACAAACTGCAACAGGAAGCACATTAAATGCACTATAACGTAGGACAACAAACGGGAAATCGTCATCATGCGCGAAGTGGGCCCTTTTCTCATATCCTGTCACTTTTCTAGATTTTATACGGTATGGTCGGGGTCACCCAAAACATCAAAGAAAATTGTTCTGATACCGATTCTGTTAGTCCTGTTCCACTGAATGAGCAAGAAAGCCGGACCGAGAGTGTTATTGAGGAGGATGTGACGCCTGTAATCGACATTAGTCTGTTGAAGGCTTATGTACAAGTAGTCCTGGTGTTTTATTGTGTGTGCTTCGCTAACGTTCAATTTTATATGTTTAGTAGTCTACAAACTTCTCTAGAAGGCGTACTTGGGTCGATGACAAATGGGCTTCAGTTTTTCTTCTGGGGAACTGGTTCTTTACTTACTCGGAACGCCCAATTTATATTAGGGCTAAAGGTGACATTCATACTGTGTACGTGGTTGAGCAGTGTTTATGTGATAGGATCTATCTACCCCGCTTGGTATACTCTGATTATTGGCAATGTGGCTTATGGATCAGCTGTTGGTCCAGCCCTGTCTGTAGGGTCAATATATGCCAATATTATTGCCTGTAGTTTAGCAAAGGCTAAAGGCAAGGATGCTAAACAATACGTTGGTGTGCTACAAGGAGCTATCTCCATAGGAGGACTTTTCTCTGGTGCAGTACTTGGCAATAGTTTTTCATCTCTGATAATTTTATTGAGTGAGTCACAAAATGTTGATATTGGAAAAACAGTGAATCTTAGTAACGCCACATCAAATATGTGCCAGTTAGAATCAGCTACTCACTCTGTTTCTGACCGAACATACTACCTTTTGATAGCAGTGGCAGTAATATCCTCACTGTCAGCAAACTTCGCTTCTTTTGGAGCCTTGAGTGTGCCAGGGAGAACATACAAGTGCATACCACTTATCAAAGTTTGGTCACAAACCAAATTACCACTCCGTCACATTGTTAAGGCATTGTTCACCACAAAGTATGCTCTAGTTTTTGTTTTAAGTTTCGATCTACTGTGGCATGGATTCAACTTATTTCTCTAGCATGTTTAACAAGGTTAGTTCGTTTGACATATTATTGTATTGTACTGTTTCATTATAGCATGTTATCGATAAGTTCCATGACATTTGATGATCTGTGGTTGATTTTTTTTTCTATTTTTTTTACCGTTTGTCATATCTAGTATTTTGTCAGTGACTGTATTGGAGTTGGATATGTTGGAATAATCACTGCCATTCGCTCTCTATTACTTGTGCTGGCCAGTACTTTAGCAGGGAAGATTGTGGTGTATACATCAAGGACAGCTCTGAACATTGTTACCATGGTTTTTGCCATGATCCTTTTGTTCTTCATGTTATTTTGGGAGAGAGAACCAAGCTACGTTGCTATTTTCCTGTTGGTTATTGGACTAGGTGTGGTCAATGGTTCCGGGAGCTCCATATCAGCAGGTAAGTAAGTACAGTGAATATTTGTTGATACACTGCAATTGGTTTGTGGGAATTTTGGTGTATTAATAGTACAGCGAATTATACTGATCTTTTACAGTTTGTACATTTCTCGAGGAACTGTCTGCAAGTATTTCTTGCATTGTCATCGAATTCCTCTCTCTGTAATCACAAATCTTTTTTCTGATTCATTTTCAGGTCAACTCTATGCCAACACTACTTCTTGATAAATGGTAGATTTTCTGTAACCAAAGTTCGTACAAATGTGAAAATTGGTACACGGAAGAATTGCGAGATGGCGAATTACTTGTATAGCGCAGCCATACAAGTGAATTTTTTTCAAAATAATAGAGTGGATAGGTTTTACAGATTGGCCGGGGGTGGATTGACAAAATTAATATTCACATATTGAGCATTTAAAAGCAAGGCTGTAGGAAGAGGTGCAGGTGGTAGGGTGTTGACCTTACCCCTTTTGTGACACTCTGAATCTGCAATCGTTTGATTACATCTTTATTCATATGTCATATGCATAGGTTATGACCACCTCCAAGTTGTATAATATTTATGAGCACAATGCGCACCCGAGGGAGGAGAGCTTATGAATATCATACAATGAGGAGGCAGGTTACGATGGGCTTCTATTTGATCCTTTTAAGTGCCTCAATACGTGAATATTGTACAACGAGGAGGGAGGTTATGCTGCATCTAAACAGATGCTAAGAGCTCTGAAGATTCCAAGTGACTGAAAACTATTGAAATACCTCAGCAATGGATACTTTCTCGAGGTTAACCAGTAGTTTCCGTGTTGGAAAATGACACTATCTGTATTTTCCCACCACATTAAAAGATAGGGTGATATAGATCTGTATATGAAATATATCAATAATTATATCAATTTAGAATGATGTAATCAACCCTGATGTAACTATATGTCATAGAATTCATCGATAAGCATGGTGCTATATCGAGCATTCAAAAGCAAGACCGTAGGAAGTGGTGCAGGTGGTAGGGTGTTGGCCATACCCCTTTTTTGAAACTCCACTAGCTTCTGCCATCTTTTGATTACATCATTATTCATATGTCATAATGATGCAATCAACCCTAATGTCACTATATACCATAGAATTCATCGAAGCACAGATGCTATATTGAAGCCTAAGCACAAGAAATTGCAGACGCCCTCCATTGGTGAGAAACCTCATCAGCCTCTCTCTTTTCAATCCCCTAATTGCATGTTTGGTGAGAAGAATGTCGTTTACTCAATCATTATACAGTAAAACGGTATCTAGACTAGTATGCTCATGTGAGTTATTGGGAGCAAAGGGAGCAGAAAATTTATACAGCCTTGCCACTCTTCAAATGCTTCCTATAGCCTTGAAACGTGAAGATAGCCATAGAATGTATAGCGTGTATAGAATGTATAGAATGAATACAGAATGTATTGTATAGCGTAGCCATAGAAACAAATCCATTTCAAAATAGTATGGTGGATCATCCACCACATTATTTTGAAATGGAAACAGTTTTACAGAATAGCCAGAGGTGGATTGACAATTATTCACGTATTGAACATTTGAAAGTGAACATGTAAATGTGAATACCTTCAGAAACAGTTTAGAGTCATGTTGTAACTGTTACAGTTGAACCTTGTCATTAATTTGTGTATTTATATATTTGTCCACCCTGTATAATAGTATTGCTTGTTAGGACAGCACAGGTAGAGGTGGATTATATTTCATGTGAGACTGTTGTCACATTTTGCCTACATCTCAACGCTGCAATAGTCTAACTGATTATATATTATATAGATTCTGAAGTAGTTGATGGTGGCACACTGTCAGATTGTATGGGTCCTGCCGTATTGCTGTTCATCCTATATGCATGCCATTTGAGTGTTTTGTTGTGCATTTCGTTTAATGTGGTTGAGTATACTTTGTATGTCCCATATCCATACCCACTAAACATAAACAGGTGTTTAGTGGGTGGGTTGCTGAACTTGATCATTGTTAGAAGTGTACACCCACAAACTGATACTGACTTACTATAATTCATGAATGCCATCGAGGTCAAACTCACCAATAATACTTTAAGCCAAATATTCAAAGGATCAGTACTATACCCCGACAGCCATCATCATGATAGAGGATGTTCTGTTACATACTATTAGGTAGATACATACCAACCTGCTATCATGTCCTTTTATACCAGTGTACACAACAAGCTTAAGGGTATTCGCCAGTAGATGGGCGGCCATCATCTTTGGGCATAATCACCTTCATCATAGATAGGGACTGGTAAGAGAGGACTGGTGTGTCTGTGCAAGTAAAGTCATGAGCAATTTCAAGGACCTTAATTACCAGAGTTAATTTCCATTACAGTATATAATCTATATAAAATTATTACAGTTTAACACTCATTGTTATAACTATACGATAGGAATGTAAACGGCATATAGTACATGGTTATGGGATCATCTAAGACAACCACTTCAGAAAACAATGGATGCAGCGAGGGAAGATTTCTTGGTAAAGACTAATAAAGATAAATCAGCCCTAATTTTTATCAATTGCAAATTGCCTGTGGGAACTATTTAATATATGTTGTGATATATGTGTATGTGATGATAAGCGTTTGTGAGGTGTTCATTTCATGTCCTGACATCAATTCGCTCTTGCATAGATACGTATACCAACGACTGAGATGTCCATCATAATAGAGTGTCTATGGTTCAATTGCGCAGGTCCTGTCATACCGGGAACACCCACCCCCCGGACAGTTTTCAGTCACTGATGGTGCTCCAGGCGGTAAAGTGTTCCCCTAATTTCCTTCACAGAATGTAGTCCAATTTCAAGTCCAATCTACTGTACCATCTGGATAAGGCTCTGATTTCACTTCCAGTAAGGATTGTTTAAAGTTGTATTTCCATTGTACCTAGCTACTATCAATGGTTTCTGAAACATTTTTTATTGTGTACATATGTGTGTGTACTTTGTATCATTACTTGATTTAACTATCAATTTGCATGTATACGAAAGTGTGGGGGACTATTTCCATCCATGGATGTAAACTGTCACCCTAGTATCCATTTGCATGTATTTGAGACTATGGGGTACTTTTATACATGATGTTGTTGATGAGTTGATATAATATTTATGTTAATGATAATCCATGAATGATTTGGTGGCATTGAGAAAAGCCATTTTGAATAGCATGCCCCTAGCTCCTACATATAGGGCAATTCCACTTCACTGCCCTTGGCCTCCTCTTCAGCTGCATACAAGTGAAGTGGAACCAGCATTTGCATTGATCACATTGAATCATCCTCAGATCATATTCCTCTGGCATTCTGCAGCATAGATAGAGAGCAATGTGCATCACCCTGTGTCTACTTCGGTCACACCTCTGTCCGTGTGAATTGCAAATATGGTCCAATGTAGCACTGATACACAAATTGAAGAAGATATAATATACGCGTGCGTTTCGCCGGACTTCGTGCGCACATACGTATATCTACGTCTTTACTATCCTGAAGGTGTTCACAAAAATGCCGTCGTCGTTTCCCTCCATTTACGGAGGGGGGCGGTTAACTTCGTTACACCCCTGGTGTCACCATGTATAGACTTTTATAATTTGGGCGCTTACGTAGTGTCGGAGTCACTGAAGTCAACTCGGTACGGAGCGCCGTTAATTACTTGGGTACAATTACTTTTTATAAACTGTCATTTTGACGGTTAGCACAGATAAACACCAAAGGAGACTCCTATCGGAACTTCTCCAGATCCGTAATAAGTACTGTTTAACATCTACTGTATCATCCTTTCCACGCCTATTGTGCGCTTGAGGGCATAACCACAATAACTGGTTTCAAGCGGTGAGAGAGCGATGGCCCACGTCAAAAGAGACTAGTGCACTAGTCTCTTTTCCAGACCCTCTTTCGCCGTGGCGGTGACGTCACATAAAATGGAGGCGAAGTAGGGTCTGGGTACGAGACTAATGGCCCACCACTTTATGATAAACAGAACGCATTTCTAGATTTTATACGGTATGGTCGGGGTCACCCAAACCACCAAAGAAAATTGTTCTGATACCGATTCTGTAAGTCCTGTTCCACTCAAAAAGGAGGAAGAAAGCCGGACCGAGAGTGTTATTGAGGAGCATGTGACGCCTGTAATCGACATTAGTCCGTTGAAGGCTTATGTACAAGTAGTCCTGGTGTTTTATTGTGTGTGCTTCGCTAACGTTCAATTTTATATGTTCAGTAGTCTACAAACATCTCTAGAAGGCGTACTTGGGTCGGTGACAGCTGGGCTTCAGTTTTTCTTCTGGGGAACTGGTTCTTTACTGACTCGGAACGTCCAATCTATATTAGGGCTAAAGGTGACATTCGTACTGTGTACGTGGTTGACCAGTGTTTATGTGATAGGATCTATCTACCCCGCTTGGTATACTCTGAGTATTGGCAATGTGGCTAATGGATTAGTTGTGGGTCCAGCCCTGTCTGTAGGGTCAGTATATGCCAATATTATTGCCTGTAGTTTAGCAAAGGCCAAAGGCAAGGATGCTAAGCATTACGTTGGTGTGCTACAAGGACTTACCACCATCGGAGGACTTTTCACTGGTGCGGTACTTGGCAATAGTTTTTCATCTCTTATAATTCTATTAAGTGAACCACAAAATGTTGATATTGGAAAAACAGTGAATTTTAGTAATGCCACATCAAACATGTGCCAGTTAGAATCAGCTACTCACTCTGTTTCTGACCGAACATACTACCTTTTGATAGCAGTGGCAGCAATATCCTCACTATCAGCAAACTTCGCTTCTTTTGGAGCCTTGAGTGTGCCAGGGAGAACATACAAGTGCATGTCACTTATCAAAGTTTGGTCACAAACCAAAGTATCACTCCGTCACATTGTTAAGGCATTGTTCACCACAAAGTATGCTCTAGTTTTTGTTTTAAGTTTCTACTGTGGCATGGATTCAACTTATTTCTCTAGCATGTTTAACAAGGTTAGTTCGTTTGACATATTTATTGTATTGTACTGTTTCATTGTAGTGTGTTATCAATAAATTCCATATCATTTGATGATATGTGGTTGAATTTTTCCCACTTTTTTTTACCTTTTTTCATATTCAGTATTTTGTCAGTGACTGTATTGGAGTTGGATATGTTGGAGTGATCACTGCCATTCGCTCTCTATTACTTGTGCTGGCCAGTATTTTAGCGGGGAAGATTGTGGTGTATACATCAAGGACAGCTCTGAACATTGTTACCATGGTTTTTGCCATGATCCTTTATTTCTTCATGCTATTTTGGGAGAGAGAACCAAGCTACTTTGCTATTTTCCTGTTGGCTATTGGACTAGGTACGGTCAATGGTTCAGGGAGTTCCATATCAGCAGGTAAGCAAGTACAGTGAATATTTGTTGATATGCTGCAATTGGATCGTGGGAATTTTTGGTGTATTAATAATACAGCGGATTATACTGATCTTTTACAGTTTGTACGTTTCTCGAGGAACTGTCTTGCATTGTCGTCTGATTCATCTCTCTGTAATCACAAATATTTTCGAATCTGCTTCATTTTCATGTCAAATCCAGAATGCTTTGCTGCTATTCTGGCCTACGTCATCACTACGTACTTCTTGACAATTGGCAGATTATCTGTAACCGAGGCTCATACAAGATTGGAATGTAGTTGGTTTCAAAATAATATTATGGTGGATCATCCTATATATGCATGCCATTTGGGTTTTAACATTTCGTTTAATGTGGTTGAGTATACTTTACTACTCCACCTCATTAATATTCATGAGGTGTACAAGTTTTCCATATTAACTGCACCTAATTAATGTACTTGATAATCAAAAGCTTGCCATAAAATTTGAATAATGTTATATTTAAAGTTTGATTCAGCTAGGCAACTTGATCATCAAAATTTTTACAAAAATTAATACAGTTCTATGGTATAGAAACAAATTGAGAATTTCCCTGGGAAGGGATGCATGGTCGTATCAGGCATCTACTAGAGACTGTTGGGTAAGGTATCCACTAAATATAGCGATATACAAAACTGATTGTTCAATGGCTGTACCAGTTACAGTAATAATATGTTCTGTATCCATACCCACTGAATGGGAACAGGCGTTCAGTGGGTGGGTTGCCAAACTTGACGATTGTTAGAAATGTACACCCACATAGTGATACTGACTTATTATAACTCATGAATGCGATTGAGGTCAAACTCACCAATTGTACTTTAAGGCATCTGTCAAGTACCCTGATGTTGTGGCATTTTAGTTTAAACATCCAGCCAAAAATTCAAAGGACCAGTACTATACCCCAACATCCATCATCATGATAGAAGATGTTCTGTTACATAGATTGATACATATTAACCTGCTATCATGTCCTTTTATACCAGTGTGCACAGCAAGCTTAAGGGTATTGGACAGTAGATGGTCACACACATGCACGCACACACACACACACACACACACACACACACACACACACACACACACACACACACACACACACTTTAGCAAAATTTGCCACGTTATTTGTATCCTTTACCTAAATTTCATAACTCCAATATTTCTTAATCTCTCATGGTTCAGCATACTTGGGAGTTGTCGGCCAAAAAGAAGCAGAAGTCGTGTTAGGTGTATACTGGGCAGCCAGAGGATTTGGAGGAGCTACAATGTTCTTCCTTTCAAGCAGTATCTCAGTATCAGCAGGAGTGATCATTCTACTGATTGTTGGTGCTTCTTTCTACCTGTGCTATTTTTGTGCCGAGTATTTCTATGGAGAACTGAAAAGTGTCAATTCGACAGCTTCAAATGGACAGTCACAATTGGAAGTGAATAATACATTTAGTTATTATGTAATTTGAAAAAGGGGAAAACAGATACATGCCATTTGACGTACTGACTAAATAACAGTGTATAAAATACAGAAAGGGTGATAAGTGAAATATATTTCATTGTTGTTGGACATAAACTTCATATAGCATAAGTTTTCTTGTATCACTAAATCATTATTATAAATTATGCTTCTCGTATTATATTCACATTTCACCCAGATTAGAAATATTTTATTATAATTAACAATTTGTACAATACTTTGTATCACAAGAGAGTGAAATATATAAGTTAATATAATATTCAGTAAATGAACAAATTAAAAGAATCTACAATGGATCAAATATACAAATTATTGATATTAAAGATTTTCATAATATAGTTCAACCTTCCCTGGAACAGCTGCTGCATTGCCTCATTGGACCGCAACTAATACCAGATAGAAGTCTAAAAGGGCCTTAATTACCAGATATAATTTCCATTTTTAAATTAGTATAGTCAATCTATTTTAACCACAGTGTATATATATATTATATATTATATACCACTCATTGTTATAACTATACAATTATTAATGTATTACAGTAAACAGCATAATATGGTTATGGGATCATCTAAGACAACCACTTCTGGAAGCAATGGACACAGTGAGGGAAGAATAGATTTCTTGGTAAAGGATGACGGAGATAAATCAGCCCTAATTTTATCAATTACCTGTGGGAACTATTGCATGTTGTCTATTATTGTATATGTATGTATATATGTGGACAGCTAGGTTTTACTAAATTTATCTCTATGTACTAGACACGCTATCTAGCAAACTACCAACTCTTAAGCTTATTATCCCCAATTTTGTTATGTAGTCTTTAGCTTTACAACGCTCATTTAATTTGTGTATATTTATACTGTGCCGCATGGGACCATGTGGTGTCCTATATACAGTAGTACATATTGGTACTGTGCAATTAAATCAATCAATCAACCAATAATAATAATGTCTGAGAATAAGAACAACATTATCAACAATGATAATATACAGTGTATAATCAGAATTTCCAGCTACCTAACCCTTGTCCAATTACTGATTCAGAATTGAAATAAATAAAAAAATCATTCCGTATCATATAACCTTCACATGATAAGCCTTTACGAGGTGTTCGTTTCATACCCTGACATCAATTGCAATTCGCTCTTGCGTATAATATTATACGTATACGAACAACTGAGACGTTTAATCACATAATAGTGTCTATGGTTCAATTACGCTAATCCTGGTACCAACCTGCAGCTGATTATAGAATTTTATAGGGGGCGCTTACGTAGTGTCGCAGTCAACTCGACACGGAGCACCGTTAATTACTTTGGGTACAGTTACTTTTTGAAAACTGTCATTTTGACGGTTTGCTTGCGGTAATTGTTGCAGCACAGATAAACACAAAAGGTGCCTCCTTTCTTGTCCCGATTCGTACTGTTTAAAATCTACTGTATCTATCCTCCCTTCCTCGCCTCTTGTGCGCTTGGGATCGGCCTAGGGTACCTATGACAACAATAACTGGTTTCAAGCGGTTAGTGCCTTAATTCTGATAAACAGAACGCATTTCTAGATTTTATACGGTATGGCCGGGGTCGCCCAAAACACCACCGAAAACCGTCCTGATGCGAGTCCTGTAAGTCTTGTTCCTGGATCACTCAAAAAGGAGGAAGAAAGCCGGACCGAGAGTGTTATTGAGGAGCATGTGACGCCCGTAATCGACATTAGTCCGTTGAAGGCTTATGTACAAATAGTCCTCGTGTTTTCTTGTGTGTGCTTCGCTAATCTTCAATTCTATATGTTCAGTAATTTGCAAACATCTCTAGAAGGCGTACTTGGGTCGGTGACAACTGGACTTCAGTACTTCTTCTGGGCAACTGGTTCTTTTCTGACTCGGAACGTCCAATCTATATTAGGGCTAAAAGTGACATTCGTATTGTGTACGTGGTTGACCAGTGTTTATGTGATAGGATGTATCTACCCCGCTTGGTATACTCTGAGTATTGGCAATGTGGCTTATGGGTTAGCTGTTGGTCCAGCCCTGTCTGTAGGGTCAGTATATGCCAATATCATTCCCTGTAGTTTAGCAAAGGCCAAAGGCAAGGATGCCAAACATTACGTTGGTGTGCTACAAGGAGCTATCTCCATAGGAGGACTTTACTCTGGTGCACTACTTGGCAATAGTTTCTCATCTCTTATAATTCTATTGAGCGAGCCACAAAATGGTAATTTTGGAAAAACAGTGAATTTTAGTAACACCACATCAAACATGTGCCAGTTAGAATCAGCCACTCACTCTGTTTCTGACCGAGCATACTACCTTTTGGTAGCAGTGGCAGCAATATCCTCACTGTCAGCAGCTTCGCTTCTTTTGGAGCCTTGAGTGTGCCAGGGAGAACATACAAGTGCATGTCACTTATCAAAGTTTGCTCCCAAGTCAAATTATCACTCCATCACATTGTTAAGGTTTTGTTCACCACAAAGTATGCTCTAGTATTTGTTTTAAGTTTCTACTATGGCATGGAGGTGACATATTTCTCTAGCATGTTCAACAAGGTTAGTTTAAGAAAATGATCGACACTACAGAATTGTATTGTACTGTAAGTTTCTTGTTATTTAATAAATTTCACGGCATTTGATAATAATAGTGGTTAATTTTTTCATTATTTTAAACCTTTCTTCATATTTAGTATTTTGTCAGTGACTGTATTGGAGTTGGATATGTTGGAGTGATCACTGCCATTCGCTCTCTATTACTTGTGCTGGCCAGTATTTTAGCGGGGAAGATTGTGGTGTATACGTCAAGGACAGCTCTGAACATTGTTACCTGGGTATTTGCCATGATCCTTTTATTCTTCATGCTATTTTGGGAGAGAGAACCAAGCTACGTTGCTATTTTCCTGTTGGCCATTGGATTAGGTGCAGTCAATGGTTCAGGGAGCTCCATATCAGCAGGTATGTAAGTACAGTGAATATTTGTTGATACACTGCAATTGGATCATGGGAATTTTTGGTGTATTAATAGTAGGGGCGGATTATACTGATCTTTTACAGTTTGTGCATTTCACTTCTTTGAGGAACTATCTTGCAATCACAAATCTTCTTTTTCTGCATTTTATGTCAAATATAGAGCGCTATTTTGCCCTACACCGACATTACTTCTCGACAATTGGCAGATTATCTGTAACCGAGGCTCATACAAAATCGTATGCAGAAGAATTGCGATATTTCGGAATTGTAAGATGGTGGATTACTTGTATAGCTTAGCCATAAAATGAAATCGTTTTGAAATAATATGGTGGATAAACAGTTTTACAGAATAACTGGGGGAGGATTGACAATTATTCTCACTTAAAAGTGAAGATGAAAACATTTGCATACCTTCACAAACAGTTTAGAGTCATGTTGTAACTATTGCAGTTGAACCTTGTCATCAATTTGTGTATTTATATATATTTGTCAACCCTGTATTGTTTGTCAGGACAGTACAGGTAGGTGGATTATATTTCTTGTGAGACTGTTGTCACATTCTGCCTACATCTCAACACAATAGTCCAACTGATTATAGAAGTAATTGATGGCTGCACACTGTCAGATTGTATGGGTCCTGCTGTATTGCTGTTTATCCTATATGTGAATGCCATTTGGGTGTTTTGTTGTGCATTTCGTTTAATGTGGTTGAGTATACTTTACTACTCCACCTCATTAACATTCATGAGGTGTACAAGTTCTCCATATCAAATGCACCTAGTTAAATTAAATGTGCTTAGGGCAGCTTGATAACTTGCAATGAAACTTGTAAATTAAATGTTATATTTGAAGATTGAGTCAACTATGCAACTCAGCAAAATTTCCATAAAATTCAAATACTATGATATAGAAACAGATTATGGGTGATGAGAATTTCACTGAAAAGGGAAGATCGAATCAGGCATCTTCTAGAGACTGTTGGGTAAGGTACCCACTAAATATAGTGACAGTCTAGTCAGTTATCCATACTATGGTATCAGGGCCGTAGCAAGCACATTTTAGCTGGTCCGGCCCCAAAAAATATCCATGACAAACAAGTAATTCGAGTTCAAAAACTCGTGGGGCTGCCGCCCCCTGTACTCGAAATACTTGAGCGTTTTTATTAGGCTCAGAAGAACCTTCGCTGAAGTTATTACATTCGGGGACGCTTCAGCAAACAAATTCTAGCCCAATTTCTAATTGTCGGCGTTCGAAATCAGCCAATATGCACCGTATACATTAGTCTAGCTAGGTAGCCCGTATACGTATCATTTCATAACACGTTTGGGGAGACAATCGTCGCCGTATCTTCCAAGAAACTTAATTACTAACATGATAGTTGTAACATGTGAGTTATAATTCTTTCTTCTTTACTTATACCATACCAAATAGTATATTCCAAATAAAGTATGGTTACAAATTCATTTGATAGAATTATCATTCATAGTACAGTAATAGTCAACTTTTTTCAAAAAAAAGATGCTCTTGCTAAAATTGGTCCGGCCAAAACCAGACCAACCGAAGTGCCTCCTACAGCCATGGGTATCTATTATACAATACTGATTGCTCAATGGCTATACTTGTAACAATTTTCCATACCAATACCCACTAAACGGGAATAGAAGCTTAGTGTGTGGGTTGCCGAACTTAACGATTGTTGGAAATGTACACCCACATAGTGATACTGACTTACTGTAATTCATAAATGCCATCATCTTTGGGTATAATATTATTGGAATATTAATAGCTACACACACAGTGTCACACGCACACACCACACACACACACACCACACAAACACACACACACACACACACACACACACACACACACACACCATAGTATATAATCAATAATTCACTGCATTAACGTGTCATTTACTTCAATTATGTAACTCCAATATTTCTTTATCTCTCATGGTTCAGCATACTTGGGAGTTGTCGGCCAAAAAGAAGCAGAAGCTGTGTTTGGTGTATTCTGGACAGCTAGAGCATTTGGAGGAGCTGCAATGTTCTTCCTTTCAAGCAGTATCTCAGTATCAGCAGGAGTGATCATTCTACTGATTGTTGGCGCTTCTGTCTACCTGTGCTATTTTCGTGCCGAGTATTTCTATGGAGAACTTTAAAGTATCAATTCGACAGCTTCAAATGGACAGTCACAATTGGAAGTAAATAATACATTTAGTTATTATGTAATTTGAAGAAGGAGAAAACAGATGTATACGAGTCTTTTCACGTGCTGACTCAATACCAGTGTATAAAATTCAAAAATGGTGATATGTGAAATATATTTCATTGTTGTTGGACATTTTCTAATCCATAAATTTCATATAGCATAAGTTTTCTTGTATCATTAAATCATTATTATAATGCTTCTCATTGTATTATATACACACTCCACCCAAAAATTATATCAATTTATGATAATAAACAATTGTAGCTGCAATACTTCGTATCATAAGAGAGTGATATGAAATGTACAAGTTAATAGTAATATACAATAAATATCAATGAAGGAATTAATATTCTGCAATGGATCTAATAAACAAAATTAATATTAATGATGATCAAAATTATAATAGTTCAAACCCCCTTGGTCCCTGGAACAGCCGCTGCATGCATTGCCTCATTGGACCGCAACTGCCAGATAGATAATCTAGATACTAGGTATCTTTCCCTCAGATAGATAGAGATGAGACTTTGAGTCCTTATCTTTTCAGTGCAGTGGACATGCTATCTCCTGGACCAGGGCCCTCCCAAATGCTCCAGTCTCCCTCAGGAATAGATATAGGGACTGGTAAGAGAGGGACAGTGTGTCTGTGTAAGTAAAGTCCCAAACAATTTTAAGGGCCTTAGTTACCAGATTCAATTTCCAGGGGATAATGGAAATACCATCCAAGTGCTTTCCATCAGACCTATACAGCCCTGATGGCTCAAATAGACTTGGGGTATTAATGGAAGTAAGAGACCTATCAATAAAATTAATCCTGTTAGTGGCAAAATGACAGGGGTGGCAACCTTTGCTGTGACTGCCATTGAGACTGTGAACACCACTACTATAATTGACAATTTCACTATGTTGTGCCAAAATGCTCTTGGTGCAACGTGACCATAATATTGCATTTGTATATTTTGGCCGCCACTGTATGCTAGACTGTAACAATAAGTCTGTATATATTCATCTGTATTGATGTGTGTGTGCATATGTGTGTATGAGTGTGTTTTATGATGCTCAACTGACTACGGGTATAATTGGTTGAGAACTACTTTGCTAACTTGATCAGTCTGGAAATGGAAAGTGAAATTTGACATATATGACAGTATAGAGTAAAATACAGCCAGACATAATATTTGCAACATCACCCTTGGTTCTTCCCTTAGTGAAAGTGAATATAATATTATGATGTATATCCACTAGACAAGCAGAATCTGATGTAATTAAAGCAATCCTCCTTATAGAATATACTGAATATTATAAGAGTTAACAAAGAGCTATGGTTAGTATATAGTATTATGTTTACAGTATTAATAATAGCTATAATTAATAATAGTAATAATAGTATATAGTAATCTATGTTAACTACACTCATGGTTATAACTATACAATAGCCGGAAATCAATGTAAAAGGCATATAGTATACATGGTTATATGGGATCATCTAAGACAACCACTTCTGGAAGCAATGGATGCAGCAAGGTAAGATTTCACAGTAAAGGATGACGAGATAAATCAGCCCTAATTTTATCAATCAATTGCCTGTAGGAACTATTGTATATTGTCTATCGATCATTAATTGTATGTGGACAGCCAGGTTTTACTAAAACCATCTCTATGTACTAGACAACCTATCTAGCAAACTATGAACTCGTATTATCCCCAATTTTGTTATGTAGTCTTAGCTTTATAATGCTCATTTGTGTGTAGAATGCTGCATGGGACCATGTGGTGTCCTATATAGTACTTATTGGCACTGTGGACTTAAATCAATCAATCAACCAATAAGAAGAAGAAGAAGTATGGGAATGAGAACAACAACAACAACAACAACAACAACAACAGTGTATAATTAGAATTTTCGGCTACCTAATCCTCGTCCAAATACTAAAAATCATTCTGTATCATAACTTACACGTGATAAGCGCTTGCGAGGTGTTCGTTTCATGTCCTGACATCAATTCGCTCATGCGTATATACAGTATACGAACGACCGAGACGTGAATTCAATTACAGAGTGTCTATTGTTCAATTGCGCACGTTCTGATAGGGGGCGCTTACCTAGTGTCGAAGTCAACTCGGTACGGAGCACCGTTGATTACTTTGGGTACAATTACTTTATGAAAACTGCCATTATGACGGTTTACTTGCGGTAATTGTTGCAGCACAGATAAACACCAAAGGAGACTCCTATCGGATCTTCGGTACTAAGCACTGTTTAACATCTACTGTATCATCCTTTCCTCGCCTCTTGTGCGCTTGAGGGTATAACCACAATAACTGGTTTCAAGCGGTACATGAGTACCTTCTGATAAACAGAACGCGTTTCTGTACGATATGGCCGGGGTCACCCAAAACACCACAGAAAACCGTTCTGATACGAGTCCTGTAAGTCCTGTTGTTGGACCACTCAAAAATGAGCAAGAAAGCCGGACAGAGAGTGTTATTGAGGAGGATGTGACGCCCGTAATCGACATTAGCCCGTTTAAGGCTTATGTACAAGTAATCCTGGTGTTTTCTTGTGTGTGCTTCGCTAATCTTCCATTTTATACGTTCAGTAGTCTACAAACATCTCTAGAAGGCGTACTTGGGTCGGTGACAACTGGGCTCCAGTTTTTCTTCTGGGCAACTAGTTCTTTTCTGACTCGGAGCGTCCAATCTATATTAGGACTAAAGGTGACATTTGTACTGTTTACGTGGTTGACCAGTATTTATGTGATAGGATGTATCTACCCCAACTGGTATACTCTGACTATTGGCAATGTGGGTTATGGATTAGCTGTGGGTCCAGCCCTGTCTGTAGGGTCAATATATGCCAATATTATTGCCTGTAGTTTAGCACAGGCCAAAGGCAAGGATGCTAAGCAATACGTTGGTGTGCTACAAGGAGCTATCTCCATAGGAGGACAATTCACTGGTGCTGTACTTGGTAATAGCTTTTCATCTCTTATAATTTTATTAAGTGAGCCACAAAATGTCGATAGTGGAAAAACAGTAAATTTTAGTAACACCACATCAAACATGTGCCAGTTAGAATCAGCTACTCACTCTGTTTCTGACCGAACATACTACCTTTTGATAGCAGTGGCAGCAATATCCTCACTGTCAGCAAACTTCGCTTCTTTTGGAGCCATGAGTGTGCCAGGGAGAACGTACAAGTGCATGTCATTTATCAAAGTTTGGTCACAAACCAAATTATCACTGCTCCACATTGTTAAGGTGCTGTTTTCCATCAAGTATGCTCTAGTATTTGTTTTAAGTTTCTATTGTGGCATGGAGGTGACATATTCCTATGGCATGTTTAACAAGGTTAGTTTAAGAAAATGATCGACACTGCAGAATTGTATTGTTACAGTTACTGTTTCATTATATCTTGTTATTAAGAAATTTTCAAGGCATTTGATAATAATAGTGGTTGATTTTTTCATTTTTTAGTTTTTTTTTTTCATATTTAGTATTTTGTCAGTGACTGTATTGGAGTTGGATATGTTGGAGTGATCACTGCCATTCGCTCTCTATTACTTGTGCTGGCCAGTATTTTAGCGGGGAAGATTGTGGTGTATACATCAAGGACAGCTCTGAACATTGTGACCATGGTTTTTGCCATGATCCTTTTATTCTTCATGCTATTTTGGGAGAGAGAACCAAGCTACGTTGCTATTTTCCTGTTGGCTATTGGATTAGGTACAGTCAACGGTTCAGTGTGCTCCATATCAGCAGGTAAGTACAGTGAATATTTGTTGATACACTACAATTGGTTTGTAGGAATTTTTCGTGTATCAATAGTATGGTGGATTATACTGATCATTTACAGTTTGTGAGCTTCACTTCTGCGAGAACTGTCTTGCATTGTCATCAAATCTCTGTAATCGCAAATCTTCGTTTTCTGCATTTCATGTCAATTCTAGAGCGCTTTACTGCTATTTTGCCCAAAGCCGACAGTACTTCTTGACAATTGCCAGATTATTTGTAACTGAGGCTCATACAAAATTGATACGCAGAAGAATTGCGATATTTTGGAATTGCGAGATGGTGGATTACTTGTATAGAGCAGCCGTAAAACGAATCCGTTTCGAAATAATATGGTGAATAAACAGTTTTATTGAATAACCAGGGGTGAATTGACAATTATTCACATATTGAACATTAAAATGTTTGCATACCTTCACCAACAGTTTAGAGTCATGTTGTATCTATTACAGTTGAACCTTGTCATCAATTTGTGTATTTCTATATTTGTATATGCTGTATTGTTTGTCAGGACAGCACAGGTAGGTGGATTATATTTCTTGTGAGACTGTTGTCACATTCTGCCTACATCTCAACACAATAGTCCAACTGATTATAGAAGTAGTTGATGGTGGCACACTGTCAGATTGTATGGGTCCTGCTTTTTTGCTGTTTATCCTATATGTACATCCCATATGGGTGTTTTGTTATGCATTACGTTTAATGTGGTTGAGTATACTTTACCACTCCGTCTCATTAATATTCATGAGGTATACAAGCTCTCCATATCAAGTGCACCTAATTAACGTGCTTAGGATGATTTGAAAACCAAAAACTTGCCATAAAATTTGAATGCTGTTTTATTGAAAGGCGAAGCCAGCTAACCAACTAAGCCAATTTTCCACAAAATAATATGGAGTAGAAACAGATGAGGGCAGTGAGAATTTGCTGGGAAGGGATGGTGGGATCGGGCATCTACTAGAGACTGTATCTACGAAATTGTGACAGTTGAGTCAGTTAATATGTGCATTCGATAATCAAACCTTGCCATGAAACTTTAATAATGTTATATTCGAAGACTGAGTCAGCTAGGCAACTCAGCAAAATTTCCACAAAAATGAATACTATATTATTATTATAGAAACAGATTGTGGGTGATGAGAATTTCACAGAAAAGGGATGGTGGGATCAGGCATCTCATAGAGGCTGTTGGGTAAGGTACCCACTAAATATAGTGACAGTCTAGTCAGTTATCTATCTATGGTATCTATTATACAAAACTCATTGTTCAATGGCTATACCTGTAATTATGTTCAGTATCCATACCCACTAAATGGGAACAGGTGTTTAGTGGGTGGGTCACTGAACTTGAGGATTGTTAGTAATGTACATGAACATAGCGATACTGATCTACTATAATAATTCATGAATGCGATCGGGGTCAAACTTGCCAAATGTACTTTAAGGCATCTGTCAAGTACCCTTAGGCTAATGGCTTTGGCGTTTTAGTTTAAGCATCCAGTCAAAAATTGAAAGGCCCGGTACTATACCCTGACATCCATCATCATGATAGAAGATGTTCTGTAAAACAGATTGATACATACCAACCTGTTATCATGTCCTTTTATACCAGTGTGCACAACAAGCTTAAGGGTATTGGCCAGTAGATAGCCGGCCATCATCATTTGGTATAAATATTATTGGAATATTTGCTAGCCACACACACACACACGCAGGCACGCACACACACACACACACACACACACACGCACACACGTGCACACACACGCACACACACACACACACACGCAGGCACACACACACACACACACACACACACACACACACACACACACACACACACACACACACACACACACTCACACACATGCAGGCACACACACACACACACACACACACACACACACACACACACACACACACACACACACACACACACACACACACACACACACACACACACACACACACACCATAGCATAATCAATAATTCTCTGCATTAAGGTGTCCTTCACTTAAATTCCATAACTCCAATTTTTTTCCATCTCTTATGGTTCAGCATACCTGGGAGTTGTTGGCCAAAAAGAAGCAGAACCTGTGTTCGGTGTATACTGGGCAGCCAGAGCATTTGGAGGTGCTGCAATGTTCTTCCTTTCAAGCAGTATCTCAGTATCAGCAGGAGTGATCATTCTACTGATTGTTGGTGCTTCTGTCTACCTGTGCTATTTTTGTGCCGAGTATTTCTATGGAGAAATGAAAAGTATCAAGTCGTCAGCTTCAAATGGACAGTCACAATTGGAAGTGAATAATACATTTAGTTATTATGTAATTTGAAAAAGGGGAAAACAGATACACACCTTTTGACTGCTGCCTAAATAATAGTACGTATATAAAATACAGAAAAGATGATAAGTGACATGTTTGAAATTCATTGTTGGTGGATATTTTATAATCCATAATTATATTTCTTGTATCATTAATTCATTATTATAACTTATGCTATTATATTCAAATTTCACCCATATTAGAAAATTATTTTTTATAATTAACGATTTTAACTACTGTACAATACTTTGTATCACAAGAGAGTGAAATATATTAGTTAATAATATAACATTATACAGTGAATGAACAAATTAAAGGATCTATAATGGATCAAATATACAAATTATTGATATTAATAATGTTCATGATATAGTTCAACTTAGGTCAACAACCCTAGGTCCCTAAAAACAGCTGCTGCATTGTCTCATTGGACTGCAACTATATACCAGATAGAAGTCTAAAAGGGCCTTAATTACCTGATTTATTATCCATTACAGTATAGTTAATATATTTTAACTACAGTGTATATACCACTCATTGTTTTAACTGTACCATAGGAATGTAAACAGGATATAGTTATGGGATCATTGAAGACGACCTCTTCAGAAAGCTATGGATGAAGTGAGGAAAGATTTCTCGGTAAAGGATGACGGAGATAAATCCACCCTAATTTTTTTAATTGCCTGTGGAAGTATTACACATTGTATATCACTAATTGTATGTGGACAGCCAGTTATTACTAAAATTAAATACCTCTGTGTACTAGACAACCTATCTATATAGCAAACTATCAACTCTTGTTATCCCCAATTTTTTAATGTAGTCTTTAGCTTTTTAACGTTCATTTGTGTATCTACTGTGTTGCATGGGACCATGTGGTGTACAATATACAGTAGTACCTATTGGTACACTGTGCAATTTAATCAATCAATCAATCAATCATGCAACCAATAATAAAAATAAGAATAAGTCTGAGAATAAGAATCAACAATAATGATATACAGTGTATAATCAGAATTTCCAGCTACCTATATAATCCTTGTCCAAATACTGAATTGAAATAAATAAAAAATCATTCCTTATCAGATTCATATAACCTTCACATGATAAGCCTTTACGAGGTGTTCGTTTCATACCCTACGTTTAATCACACAATAGTGTCTATGGTTCAATTGCGCAAGTCCTGGTACCAACCTGCATGATTATAGAATTTTATAGGGGGTGCTTACGTAGTGTCTAATTCTGCTCAGTACGGAGCACCGTTAATTACAGTGGGTACTGTTACTTTTTGAAAACTGCCATTTTGATGGTTTGCTTGGCAATGCAGTAATTGTTGCAGCAGAGATGAACACCAAAGGATACTCCTTACTTGTCCGGATTCGTACTGTTTAAAATCTACTGT
This sequence comes from Chondrilla cf. caribensis, assembly GCA_964020155.1. NCBI lineage: Eukaryota > Metazoa > Porifera > Demospongiae > Chondrillida > Chondrillidae > Chondrilla > Chondrilla cf. caribensis. The sequence goes on along the minus strand of OZ026551.1, from coordinate 1,817,434 downwards.
ATCGATCCTACTTTCCTCGCCTCTTATACGCTTGGGATCGCCCTAGGTAACAATAACTGGTTTCAAGCAGTGAGCACATTCTGATAAACAGAACGCATTTCTAGATTTTATACGGTATGGCCGGGGTCGCCCAAAACACCACAGAAAACCGTCCTGATGTGAGTCCTGTAAGTCTTGTTCCTGGATCACTCAAAAAGGAGCAAAAAGTCGGACCGAGAGTGTTATTGAGGAGGATGTCACACCCGTAATCGACATTAGCCAGTTGAAGGCTTATGTACAATTCTGCTTCTTGTAGCAGCCATCTCTGTCTCCAGCCTCTCCACTTTCGCAGCCTGATCACTGTAACGCTGGAAAAAACTATGATTATAGGGTTGCACATAGGGAGACAGAGATGTCTGCTACAAGAAGCAGAATTGTACAGCTCGTCGATCAGCGCTGTCAGCGTATACTGTCGCTCTCTTTCAGAGGTACTGGGATCTCTCCAGCCAGCAAGAAGGTAACTCCAAGGCCAGACGTCGTCTTCCTCGCTCTACCGCGCCCACACGCGGTAATGAGAGGTTGAGGTTTAGCGCGCCAGACTAGGGCTCCCTACGCTCGCCCCAATAACTGTCATTTTGACGGTTGACTTGCGGTGATTGTTGCAGCACAGATAAACACCAAATTAAGGCAGACTCCTTTCGGAACTTGTCCGGATCCGTAATAAGTACTGTTTGAATTCCGATACCGTATCTTCTTTTCCTCGCCTCTTGTGCGCTTGAGAGCATTACCACAATAACTGGTTTCAAGCGGTGAGAGAGTGACGGCATAGGCCTAATGTTACTTATCATGATGAACGGAATTTCTGAATTTTATACGGTATGGCCGGGGTCACCCAGAACACCACAGAAAATCGTTCTGATACGAGTCCTGTAAGTCCTGTTCCCCTCAAAAATGAGCAAGAAAGCCGGACCGAGAGTGTTATTGCGGAGGATGTGACGCCCGTAATCGACATTAGTCCGTTGAAGGCTTATATACAAGTAATCCTGGTGTTTTCTTGTGTGTGCTTCGCTAATCTTCCATTTCATATCTTCAGTAGTCTACAAACATCTCTAGAAGGCGTACTTGGGTCGGTGACAACTGGGCTACAGTTTTTCTTCTGGGGAACTAGTTCTTTTCTGACTAGGAACGTCCAATCTATATTAGGACTAAAGGTGACATTCGTACTGTGTACGTGGTTGACCAGTGTTTATGTGATGGGATTTATCTACCCCAACTGGTATACTCTGAGTATTGGCAATGTGGGTTATGGATTAGCTGTGGGTCCAGCCCTGTCTGTAGGGTCAGTATATGCCAATATTATTGCCTGTAGTTTAGCAAAGGCCAAAGGCAAGGATGCTAAACAATACGTTGGTGTACTACAAGGAGCTATCTCCATAGGAGGACTCTTCACTGGTGCTGTACTTGGCAATATCTTCTCATCTCTTATAATTCTATTAAGTGAACCACAAAATGGTGATTTTGGAAAAGCAGTGAATTTTAGTAACACCACATCGAAAATGTGCCAGTTAGAATCAGCTACTCACTCTGTTTCTGACCGAACATACTACCTTTTGATAGCAGTGGCAGCAATATCCTCACTGTCAGCAAACTTCGCTTCTTTTGGAGCTTTGAGTGTGCCAGGGAGAATGTACAAGTGCATGTCACTTATCAAAGTTTGGTCGCAAACCAAATTATCACTCCGTCGCATTGTTAAGGCATTGTTCACCACAAAGTATGCTCTACTTTTTGCTTTCTGTTTCTACCATGGCATGGATGTGACTTATTTCTCTAGCATGTTTAACAAGGTTAGTTTGAAATTAATGATCGACACTGCATAATTGTATTGTACTGTTTTATTATAGCATGTTATTAATACATTCCCTGACATTTGATGTGATTGATATTTTCACTTTTTACCTTTCTTCATTTAATAGTATTTTGTCAGTGACTGTATTGGAGTTGGATATGTTGGAGTGATCACTGCCATTCGCTCTCTATTACTTGTGCTGGCCAGTATTTTAGCGGGGAAGATTGTGGTGTATACATCAAGGACAGCCCTGAACATTGTGACCATGGTTTTTGCCATGATCCTTTGTTTCTTCATGCTATTTTGGGAGAGAAAACCAAGCTTTGTTGCTATTTTCCTGTTGGCCATTGGACTAGTTGGCCATTGGACTAGGTGCAGTCAATGGTTCAGGGAGCTCCATATCAGCAGGTAAGTACAGTGAATACTTGTTGATAGGTTGCAATTGAATTGTGGGAATTTTGGGGGATTAATAGCATAGCGGATTATACTGATCTTTTACAGTTTGTACATTTCACTTCTGAACCAGCACACACACACACACACACACACACACACACACACACACACACACACACACACACACACACACACACACACACACACACACACACACACACACACACACACACACACACACACACACACACACACACACACACACACACACACACACACACACACACACACACACACACACACACACACACACACACACACACACACACACACACACACACACACACACACACACACACACACACACACACACACACACACACACACACACACACACACACACACACACACACACACACACACACACACACACACACAGTGTCACACAAACACAAACACACACACACCACATGTACATACACGAAACACTCACTATTACCTCTTACCAATTACCCACACCATGCATATGCATACATATACAGTGGAACCTCTCTATTAGGGACACTTTGGGAGCTTGATTTTAGTCCTTATTACAGTTGTCCTCAATTCAGAGGTCACTTAATACACTACAGTACTACACCGGGACACAGAATGGTGTCCTTATTACAGAGGATTCTGCTAATATTCAGAGGTTTGCAATAGAGAGGTTCCACTATATAACAAACCCAGAGAAGCAAAATGTCCATTAATTGTTAGCACAATCAATAATTCACTGTATTAATGTGCCATTTACTTAAATTTCATAACTCCAATAATTTTCCATCTCTTATGGTTCAGCATATTTGGGAGTTGTCGGCCAAAAAGAAGCAGAAGTTGTGTTTGCTGTATTCTGGGCAGCCAGAGCATTCGGAGGAGCTGCAATGTTCTTCCTTTCAAGCAGTATCTCAGTATCAGCAGGAGTGATCATTCTACTGATTGTTGCTGTAGTTTTCTGTCTGTGCTATTTTTGTGCCGAGTATTTCTATGGAGAACTGAATAGTATCAATTTAACTCCTTCAAATGGACAGTCACAATTGGAAGTGAATAATACTTTAATTTTAGTTATTTTGTAATTTGAGAAAGGGAAAGACAGATGTATACACACCATTTGACATGCTGACTCAGTATCATAAGAGAGTGAAATGTAAAAGGTCATAATGTAATATTATAATTATACAATAAAATGAATGAATTAAAGAATCTGTATACAATGGATCAACTAATCAAATTATTAATGATAATGATAATCATAATAGTTGAACCTCTCCGGTCCATGGAACAGCTGCTGCATTGCCTCATTGGACCACAACTACTAGATAGACGTCTAGATAGGTATCTTTGCCTCAGATAGATGGAGGTGAGAGTTTGAGTCCTTATCTTATTAGTGCTGCAAACACTTGAACCAGGGCCCTTCCAAGTGCTCCAGTCTCCCTCAGGTATATCGATAGGGACTGGTAAGAGAGGGCCAGAGTGTCTGTGCAAGTAAAGTCCCAAACTATTTCAAGGGCCTTAATTACCAGATTCAATTTCTGAATCAGTTACAGTATAACTATTCTATCTATATAACTACAGTTTAACTCGACATGGTTATAACTGTACCCTGGGAATGTAAACAGCATTAGTACTTGGTTATGGGATCATCTAAGGCAACCACTTCTGGAAGCACTGGATGCAACGAGGGAAGATTTCTTGGTAAAGGATGACAAAGATAAAGTAGCCCTAATTTTATCAATTGCTTGTGGGAACTATAATTGTAATATTAATATTGTCTATCATTAATATGGACAACCTATATAGTTTTTCCTTAGGCTAAATAGAAAAGCTATAATAGCTAACCAACAAACTATATTAACTCTTATTATCCCCAACTTCAAGTTGGTTATGTAGTCTTTAGTTTTGTCACATTGATTTGTGTGTAAAGTGCTGCTGCATGGGACCATGTAGTGTCCTATATAGTATACCTATTGGTACTGTGTACTTAATCAATCAATCAACCAATAATAAGAATAAGAATAAGTATGAGAATAAGAATAACAACATTAACAACAACTGTAATATACAGTGTATAATCAGAATTTCCAGTTACCTAATCCTCGTCCCAATACTAATTAATGATCATTCCTTATCATAACCTTCACATGATAAGTATTTACGAGGTGTTCGTTTTATGTCCTGACATCAGTTGCAATTCGTTCTTGCCTATACGTGTACTAATTAATAATCATTCCTTATCATAACCTTCACATGATAAGTGTTTACGAGGTGTTCGTTTTATGTCCTGACATCAGTTGCAATTCGTTCTTGCCTATACGTGTACGAGCGACTGAGACGTTCAATCACATAATTATTATAGTGTCTATGGTTCAATTGCGCAGCTGATTATATAATTTTATAGGGGGCGCTTGCGTAGTGTCAGAGTTGACTTGGTACAGAGCATGTTAATTTCTTTGGATACAGTTAATTTTTGTAAACTGTCATTTTGACAGTTTACTTGCGGTAATTGTGGCAGCACAGATAAACACCAAAGGCGACTCCTTTCGTAACTTGTCCGGATCCATTATAAGTACTGTAACATCTACTGTATCCTTCTTTCCTCGCCTCTTGTGCACTTGGGATCGGCCTAGGACACTACCATGCAATATTAGTCACCAGCAACCATGATGTTATATTTAATTTTACAGCCTGCCATTGAAGTGAAGTACATCACCAGCAAAGCAGAAATACATAAGATCCTAAAAGCTTGCCGCATGCATGGGTATCAAGCATACACTGTCTCAGATCACATCGGTTCATGTGGCAGGGAGTGGCTAAGGATGTTGAGTGGCTGGTATGTCTTGCATGTGTATTCCATCATTGTTGCACTTGCACTTATATGCGTTCACATCTGACAGTCTGAGAATGCCTTGAATAACATCATATAAGTCAACCACACAGAGCTAGGAAGCAACAGATTATTGCTCAACAGAATGTACCTGTTTCATTTGCCATCAACCTTGGGACAAACAGCATAAAAGGTCCTTTGGTGTGCTGTAGTAAATGTCAGGAGTGGTATCACAAGTGGTGTCGTGGAATTCACTCTAAGGTTAATTTTCCAAGATCCCTCATCAGAGTACACACGTTCTTAACAGTAATTGTTTTTATCATTATGATCTTCAGGATTTCCAGCTAATATTACTGAGGGCGTTTCGGATCAGGGCAGGAAACGGTCTAACTAGCTGAGACTACTATGGCGACCACAACACATCCTAATTATAACGGAAATGTTGCGGCGGGAACGATTATCGCGTGCCAGTACGTACCTATAGCAACAATAACTGGTTTCAAGCGGTGAGAGCACTTGGTAAACAGAACGCATTTCTAGATTTTATACGGTATGGCCGGGGTCGTCCAAAACACCACAGAAAACCGTTCTGATGCGAGTCCTGTAAGTCTTGTTCCTGGATCACTCAAAAATGAGGAAGAAAGCCGGGCCGAGAGTGTTATTGAGGAGGATGTGACCCCCGTAATCGACATTAGCCCGTTGAAGGCTTATGTACAAGTAGTCCTGGTGTTTTCTTGTGTGTGCTTCGCTAATCTTCAATTTTATATGCTTAGTAGTCTACAAACATCTCTAGAAGGCGTACTTGGGTCGGTGACAACTGGGCTTCAGTATTTCTGCTGGGCAACTGGATCGTTTCTGACTCGGAACGTCCAATCTATATTAGGACTAAAGGTGACATTCGTATTATGTACGTGGTTGACCAGTGTTTATGTGATGGGATTTATCTATCCCAACTGGTATACTCTGAGTATTGGCAATGTGGCTTATGGATTAGTTGTTGGTCCAGCCGTGTCTGTAGGGTCAGTATATGCCAATATCATTGCCTGTAGTTTAGCAAAGGCCAAAGGCAAGGATGCTAAGCAATACGTTGGTGTGCTACAAGGAGTTATCTCCATCGGAGGACTTTACTTTGGTGCGGTACTTGGCAATATCTTCTCATCTCTGATAATTCTATTGAGTGAACCACCAAATGTTGATATTGGAACTACAGTGAATTTTAGTAACACCACATCAAACATGTGCCAGTTAGAATCAGCTACTCACTCTGTTTCTGACCGAACATACTACCTTTTGATAGCAGTGGCAGCAATATCCTCACTGTCAGCAAACTTCGCTTCTTTTGGAGCCTTGAGTGTGCCAGGGAGAACGTACAAGTGCATGTCACTTATCAAAGTTTGGTCACAAACCAAATTATCACTCCGTCACATTGTTAAGGCATTGTTCACCACAAAGTATGCTCTAGTATTTGTTTTAAGTTTCTACTGTGGCTTGGATTCAACATATTTTACTAGCATGTTTAACAAGGTTAGTTTGAATGACACTGCATAATTGTATTGTACTGTTTCATTATAGCATGTTATCGATAAGTCCCATGTCATTTGATGATCTGTGGTTGATTTTTTCTATTTTTCTACCTTTTTCATATTTAGTATTTTGTCAGTGACTGTATTGGAGTTGGATATGTTGGAGTGATCACTGCCATTCGCTCTCTATTACTTGTGCTGGCCAGTATTTTAGCGGGGAAGATTGTGGTGTATACATCAAGGACAGCTTTAAACATTGTGACCATGGTTTTTGCCATGGTTCTTCTCTTCTTCATCCTATTTTGGGAGAGAGAACCAAGCTACTTTGCTATTTTCCTGTTGGCCATTGGATTAGGTGCAGTCAACGGTTCAGCGGCCTCCATATCAGCAGGTATGTAAGTACAGTGAATATTTGTTAACGTTGATACACTGCAATTGGTTTGTGGGAATTTTTGGTGTATTTAAAGTATGGTGGATTATACTGATCTGTTTCAGTTTGTACGTTTCACTTCTGCGAGGAATTATCTGCAAGTTTTTCTTGCATTGTCATCGAATTCTTTTCTCTGTAATCACAAATCTTCTTTTTCTGATTCATTTTCAGGTCAACTCTAGAACGCTTTGCTGTCATTTTGCCCTATACCAACACTACTTCTTGACAATTGGCAGATTATCTGTAACCGAAGCTCGTACAAAATTGGTACGCAGAAGAATTGCGAGATGGCGGATTACTTGTATAGCACAGCCATACAAGTGAATTCGTTTCGAAATAATACAGTGGATAGGTTTTACAGATTAACCGGGGGTGGATTGACGAATATTCACATAATGAGCATCTAAAAGCAAGGCTGTAGGAAGTGGTGCAGGTGGTAAGGTGTTGGCCATACCCCTGTTTTGAAACTCCACTTCTGCCATCTTTTGATTACATCATTATTCATATGTCATAATGATGTAATCAAACCTGATGTCACTATAATTATGTCATAGAATTCATCGATAGGCATGGTGCTGTATAGAAGCCTAAGCACAACAAATTACAGACACCCTCCATTGGTAAATAACCTCATCAGCCTCTCTCTCTTCAAATCCCCCTAATTGCATGTTTCGTAAGAAGAATGTCGTTTACTCAATCATTGTATGGTAAAACGGTATCTAGACTAGTATGCTCATGTGAGTTATCGGGAGAAAATGGAGCAGAAAATTTATGCAGCCTTGCCGCTTTTCAAATGCTTCCTATAGCCTTGAAACATGAAGATGTAAACGTTTGCATACCTTCGCCAAAAGTTTAGAGCCATGTTCTGACAGTTACAGTTGAACCTTGTCATCAATTTGTGTATTTATATATATTTGTCTATCCTGTATTGTTTGTCAGGTCAGCACAGGTAGGTGGATTATATTTCTTGTAAGACTGTTGTCACATTCTGCCTACATCTCAACGCAATAGTCCAACTGATTATATGTAGAAGTAGTTGATGGTGGCACACTGTCAGATTGTAAGGGTCCTTTAATGTGGTTGAGTATACTTTGTATGTCCCATATCCATACCCACTAAACGGGAACAGGCTTTTAGTGTGTGGGTTGCCGAACTTGACGATGGTTAGAAGCGTACACCCACATAGTGATAATGACTTACTATATAATTCATGAATGCAATCAAGGTCAAACTCACCAATTGTACTTTAATCCAAATATTCAAAGGACCAGTACTATACCCTGACACCCATCATTATGATAGGCGATGTTCTGTAACATAGATTGATACATACCAACCTGTTATCATGTCCTTTTATACCAGTGTGCACAACAAGCTTAAGGCTTGGCCAGTAGATGGTCAGCCATCATCTTGGGCATAATATTATAATTGGAATATTTGCTAGCTACACACACACACACACACACACACACACACACACACACACACACACACACACACACAACACACACACACACACACACACACACAGACAGACAGACACACACGCTTACACATATTATTCACACACATGCACACATACACAATCACACACACACACACAATGGCGTAATCAATAATTCACCACATTAATGTGTTCTTCACTTAAATTTTGTACATAACTCCAATAATTTTCTATCTCTCATGGTTCAGCATACTTGGGAGTTGTCGGCCAAAAAGAAGCAGAAGTTGTGTTTGGTGTATACTGGGCAGCCAGAGCATTCGGAGGAGCTGCAATGTTCTTCCTTTCAAGCAGTATCTCAGTATCAGCAGGAGTGATCATTCTACTAATTGTTGGCGCTTCTGTCTACCTGTGCTATTTTTGTGCCGAGTATTTCTATGGAGAAATGAAAAGTATCAATTCGACAGCTTCAAATGGACAGTCACAATTGGAAGTGAATAATACATTTACTAATTATTATGTAATTTAAAAAAGGGGAAAACAGATACATGCCATTTGATGTGCTGCCAAATAACAGTGTATAAAATACAGAAAGGGTGATAAGTGAAATATACTTCGCTGTTGTTGGACATTATTATAATCAATAAACTTCAATGTATATAGTCTATGTTTTCTTGTATCATTAAATTATTATTATTATGCTTATCATCGTATTCACATTTCACCCATAATACTAATGTTATAATAATAGTAATAATAATAATAATAATAATTACAATAATAATGATAATAATGTTATCAATGTATTATAATGATAATATTATAAGAGTCTCAGAGTGAAATGTATAAGTTAATAATATTATAAAATAATTATTATACAAATAATGAAGAATGTATCAAATAAACATCTTATTAGTATTGATGATGATATTATGATACACTTCAATCTCCCCCAGCACCTGGAATTCAAACAGCCACTGCATTGACTCATTAGACCACAACTACCAGATAAAATTCTAGATACGTAGGTATTAGTTAGTATCTTAGATAGGTATCTCTATATATTATAGGCCTCAATACATAGAGGTGAGACTTTGGGTCCTTAATTATCTTTATAGTACTAGTGCAGTAGACATGCAATCTCTTGAATCAGGGCCCTCCCAAATGCTCCAGCATCCCTCAGGTATATCAAGAGGGACAGTGTGTCTGTGCAAGTAAAGTCTCAAACTATTTCACAGGCCTTTGTTGGGATGAAATTTTTTGATGATGCTGTACCTCGGATACATAATATTGCCATACAGAGTTGTGTAAAATTAATGAAAGCCTTACTCTGATCCATCCAAGTAATGTGGCATATATAGGATTGATCTGTTTTGTCTGCAGTCAGGGCAGTCAATCTTTGGTAAAAGATGGTACATTCTTACTAGGACAATCCGCCACTTGTTGAAAAACTAGTGGTGTAAAGACACCTCTCTCGATTTCACGAACCCTCTGTCCATACTTCCTCTTCTTTTCATTCCCATGTTTCTAATAAACTGCTGAGGTTGATGCTGAGGGAGAGGTACCTGTAGGAGTCTCCTCTTGGGGTTGAAACCCCCCGTCTTACTGTTCACATGGAGTAATCTTTACCTTCAATGTGTCATTGAATTTCATGGTTCACTTCCTTTTCAGTTACATTTCCTATTGTCTTGCTGACACCAGCAAAAGGAATAGACAATTTGCATTTTTTTTAAATTTGCATTTGCATATTAATTTTATTATGAATAACAATAGCAATAACAATAATAACAATAATAATTTAAAATCATCATTTTACATAAGTAATCAAGTAAAGAAATCAAAAGGGGAGGTGGTGCATGCCGCCCGTTGTTCCCATCACTGCAGCGGCATTTCCCCGCTGCACTGCGACAGACAGGTGTTGCTGCAGGTAAGAGAATGACTTTGCTTTACCGGTGGCCTGTTTGAGATGACAACCCAGATCCCTCAGAAACATGAAACACCCTACCACCTGCTGTCTTGATGGCCACCGGTGTGAAGTTGTGTCTTTGATTGATGCTTGCGTACTTCTCTTGCTTATTCCACTCAGTCTGGGCTGCCACAGCCCCTGCCTCTCTGGTGGCACTTGGCAGGTGGAAGGGGGCAAAAGTGTCAGGACAGGTGACGTCCCACATAAGGAGCCTCCCACTCGTCAAGGGTACCAGTGTGACTCTGTCGGGGCATTTGCTATCTTAGCAGGAGAGACCAGTTGGTTCCAGCCCGGAAGGTAAGTGGGCTGCGGGCAATGTGCTGTGGATGATGTCGTTGACAGCAGCATGACATTGGTGACAGCTCTCACTTCATGATCATCTGCAGTTATAATAATTATTATTGAAATGTGCATTAATGTCTTATTATATACTTAATTATAATTTACAAAATTACGCCATATAAACTAAGGTGTTGATCATTGCTATATACGTACGTATAATATATACATTATAATGTATAGTACAATAACGTTATTATTATATTATATTATATATAATATTATATATGATTATATATTATGTATATCATAATAATAATGATATATTGAATGTTGCATACGTATAACAATAATAATATTAATTTTTGATTATAATTATAGCACCATTAGTACATTTCGGACATTGCACAGAAAAGCAAAAACTAATGTAGAATTCAAACACAATATTTTTGTTTCGGGATTGAAAAGGGCACACAGAACAACAGAAAGGACCATGCATACTAACATAAATACACAGTTACAATCAAATTATAATATGCTCAAATTACTCTTTAAACATTGGCATTATCACTCCCACCGTCAGTGGATCTGTTCACGACATAGGTCTTTCTTCTCTTGTGTTGACGGTATGCACAGATGATGATCACAATAATGAGAATAACAATCAACGAAAAAGCATAGACGCCACCCAGAACGATAGCTGCCAATTCTGCAGATGCCAGTGACGAGTCATCCACTTCGGTTGTGACCAATTCCGCGGTGGGTAGCGTAGTAACTTCTCCAGCGGTGGTGCTGTGCTCCTGTGACCGACCCTCTGTCTCCGACGAACCGACAGTGGTGTTTTCCACAGTTACGGGTGATTCGGTCGTTCCTCCCACATTTCCTGGACCAGGTTCAGTGCTGTCAGTGAAGGGATTACTGGGATTGCCAGTGGACTCGGCTTCTGTGAACAGTGACAAAAATGAACGGAATTGAAACCATTGTATTTGCCATATTAATACATACTATGCAGATACTCAGGAGCCATTACACACCTTGGTATTTACACAGCAACTCTGTACAGTGCCACAAAATACCGTGTGTATCGGAACCCACATAGCTGACTAGCTAGACTCACCATGTAAGACAATACACTACACCAAAAACTACAAATACATTTTCCTACTAGATCAACAATCTGTGATATAATATAATATATACATTCAAGTCAAGAAAACAATATACATACATACATATGTATAGTAAATTAGATAATACATACCTGTTACAGCAGTAGTAGTGACGAATTGGATTGCTTCACTACTCGGACCAGTTCCGACTGTGTTGATGGCTGCAACAGTCATAGTATACGTGGTTCCTGGTTTAAGTCCGTTAATGGTTGTTCTGAAATCTACCGTGGAAACCACCCTGGCGGGAATATTAGTCGACCAAAATTTGATCTGGTAGGCAAGCTCCCCGTATGGATTTGAAAAAGGAATAGAGTTCCAGGATACCTCCACAGATGTACCCACCACTTTGACCGACACATTGTGAGGAGCCATATCAGGTCCTATACAAGAAGGGTGGAAGTGATAAATTAATCCTCAAAAAGTACAGATTCATAATTGCCCATTTCAACGACCACAGAAGCCCTAGTTCTAATACACTGACACTGGAAGCAATCTGGAGTACAAAATGGTTGTGAGAGTATATTATTGTGGAATTTACTATTGTGGTTCAAGCGTCTATTGTTCTGAATCTACGTATGTACATGACCTTTGAATCTGATATAGGTATCATCAATCCCATACTCAGAATTTGACAATGTTACTAAAATTTAATGATTATTTTAGATTTTTGTTTAGTCAGACCAGAGACGATATTATCACATGTGAAAATGAATTAAAATTTGCCATCAGCGGGATATCAAGAGTATTGGTTGATGAGAGAATGGGTAAGGCAGCTGTGACTGAATGACACCATAGGACAAGTACAGTGGCTGATTTCACTAGTCAATTTGCATTTAATTCATCATCTGCAGTTGCTTACAGTACATACTGCTAGTGTTAACGTTGAACAGCTAGACACCACATTGTTCACTCACTTAGTTTATTGGTTCTGAATTTGACCTCTTTCTTCGGTGCTTGAAAGCTCAACTCGCGAATATCTTTCTGTAATGCACACGTATACAGCGTGTTGGGTGTAAGCCCCATTAGAGAGAACGCTTTTTGTTCTGATTTGTCCACTGTAGTCTGGGTGACCCTCAACACTCCATTGCTGTCAGTGCACTTGAGAGTGTAGGTAATGGTGTAGAGCTCTGCAGAGGCCAACTCCAGGGTGAGGCGTTCCATGAAGCGAAGGTTGGCAGAAGTAGCTGTAATACTGTCGTTAACCACAGCAAAGTTCTTCGGACTATCTGTAGAATGTACATAAAATACCACTCACACACTGAGACATATAACACCAAATACATCACACGTAAATAGGTACATGTTATAGTTGAACCCAAATTAAAGACCACACTGTACAGTACAGTAAGTGTACAGTACACTGTGCTCAGATATTACCCCTATCAGTGCATATTCCCCGTATGTATACTTCACTCAGTCTCTAGCTCACGTTTACTGTGACCATTACTGTTAGTATGTACCTGTGATAACAAGTACAGAATTAGTGTGCGCTTCGAAGTTCTCACTAAGCAAATTGGACTGTAAACGTACCATATGTACTGCAGGTGATACCAATTAAGTGTACTGTATTCATGTATCTATTTTTGTCCGCAAATTTGTCGATATTAAGCAAATTAAGATCAGATTCTGCACTACATACCGTGCTCATTACGATCAAACAGAAAGTTAAGTGCGGTTGCAATAAGTCACTCTCTACCGCATCATGATACAATGTCAGAGTGAAACTGTAGACAATTATAACTAAGTATAAGTGCTATTAGGTCCTGTAACATACAACCAAAGCGGGTCTTTGAATAGTGATGTAATGGCACATAACCCTCGGTACTGTAGTGGGAGGCCACAGCCAAATGCAATAAAAAATGAGTTACTTTAGTGCAGCTGGTTCAAAGATGTAGACAGAGTGTCGTTGAAATACAAATAAGTACAGTAGTGGAATATGGCCAGGTGAATGCGAGGAATTGATGGTGCAGATGATTTTAAACAATTGCATGGTGGGTGTACGCGGACAACTACAATGTGACAAAAAGGTGCAGTTATACTTGAAACCATTGAAAGCAAAAATGGAGAGACAATCCATCACTGTCCACACTGTACACACAATAGTTTCATAGTCTGTTTATGTTCCAGCTCATACAGGACAAAATTGTTCGGTTTGGTTCGTTGGAAAAGGAAATACTAAACTATCATTTTGAAACTGAAAATCAACAATTCAACATGCATGATGCCATATCCTTCCCTAGATGATTTCAGGCAATTAAATTACCCAATGCATGTTATAATAATTGCTGTAGTGTGACATCATAGGTGTGATTGGAGACTTCACATCAAGTGTTTAGAGACAAGTTTCACAACTAGTAACACAGAGTACACTGTTGTTCACCACACACCACTGTACATGGACATACTAATACACATCATGTTATTACAGCATCATGTGTACCACTTGAAAGGCTTCAATTAACAACAGGCGTTTAATTGATTTCTTAGTAAGGCTTCCCTGTGGTCCTGGTGGTGGTGAGACCTTCCTACTCTGTGTGCCCACTGTGGGTGTACCGTTGCATTCATGGACCGTGTCAAGATTATTACATGCTCAGTGGAGCATTATGTTCCACATGACCCCCTCACGCACTGACATAACAGGTGTGAACAGGTGAAGCAGATTTTCGAATATCAGTAATTGATTCACACCTCGATGGGAGGGATAAGGAATTTATGACACTAGCCACACACCATAGAGTAAGATAAGGGAAGAAAGTGAGCCATTCCCCATTCGTAGAGGGTGAGGGTGTGTAAATGTAAGGCTTTGATTAAACAGGAACTGCTTTGTGTTATTTCAGTTCTGACTATAACAGCTCCAGACGAACTAGTGCGCATACTGTATGTGTTTACATGTGTACAAGTTTATCCATATAATACATTATGTCCCTACGTACATACGTAAGTCTACAAATCTGTATGTAAGCAACCACATACATACAGTACATGTCTATCGGTTGATGTGCCACTAAGATACAGTACATAATGCCAAAGGTATGCAGACTGATTTGATATTGAGCACAGTACACCAAAGATATAGTAGAAATCATTCATGTATCGCAGTAGAAGGAGCAACATGTATACTGACCTTTGACGCAGTAGTAATTGCTATCTCCAGTGCAGGTGATTTGGTCCACACGGAACACAAACTGCCGTACAATGTTCCTGTTGTCCTGACCCAGAAAACCTGCAGTCTCAAACGTGTTACTTGGGAAGGTGATGATTGGGTGGGATCCTTTCAAAACACTGATTTGTGGATTGAATTCCCGGAATTTGTTGAAATCGCTTGCACAATAACTGTAAATAGCAAAGGTTGTCCGATTGTCTGTTGCCAAGGCAACCTGAATAGTCCATTTCTACAGGTCGGACAAAGAAAACATGCTTTCAAACACAACAAATAAACCCCCCTTGTTTGATTTAATGTGATGAATTAAATATGGATCGTATTCATGGATTAATGTTACAATCACATTAACACGGATGAGTGGTGTTAGTGTAATTGGATTAGCCCAGGCACAGGGGCTCAGGATAAGTGGATTGAGAGTGGCCTACAAGTGAATGAGTACATTATGTGACTCGATTGACAAGCGTTGAATCCTAACAGAGTGAATAGAGAAAGCCGAAAAACTTGAATGGAATCAGGAAATGTCTAGACCATTTGTAACTAAGATGATATGCTAAATTTCTTACGAGAAGGGATATACCGTGTTAGTGGTGAAGACGACATACGAAACTAAGATCCTTATGTGTGATGATACAACTTGTTTAGTACCTAGAATAGTATATTCTGTACACACATTGGTTAACAAGTACATTCTTCTCAGTTGTGAGCCCGTTTGCTCACACCAGAGTTGAAGCCCAGATTAGAAGCACCCTTTGAGGTACTCACATGCGTATGTACAAAGCAATTTTGACTGTAGTTCACTGATACTATGTGTACACATGTTGAGTTGCTGTACATGTACATACAGCATATAAACATACGTACGTACATCCGAAAAACACACGTGCAGGAACGTTACTATCCAAGCACATACGTATACTGCATGAACCAAAGAGTCAGCCTGAGTATACGAACAGTACAAGTGTTATAATAACTGTTTGAAAGCCTATATAAGCACAAAATGCACCAACATAGATTGGTAGACAGCAACTACTGTATTACAACAAATTAGTAGCAAAGAAAACACCTCAGTTGTGAAGCTAGCCACCACAACAAGCACCTCTATGAAATAACCAACGCCTCAGGTATGGACACAAACACTCCACTCTTGTAGACAACGGCTTAAATATGAACAGTACCACTGTGGTGACAAAACTGAAGTGACAAACATACAACAAACAGCCACAAACATAAACAAGTAAAAACAAAAAAGTTTACAAATATATTCTACGTAAACATGTGATGCACCATCACCCATAACTTGGGAACATGTAGCGAACATGAACTGTTGCAAACTGTCACACCGAAAACAATCTGTGTACTACACTGTGTCTGCGTGGGGTGAGCTACATATGTATGTATGTACCTTATTGTAATCTCTTGCCAGGTGCAAGTACACATAATGCACGCATACCAACCACGATGCTTGCCATATGAGGTGTATTATGAGGTGTATTGTGTGAAGGATTTTTTATAGGCACACACATACGTAGCTGATGTCACATGTCAGTACTCATACCGGTACTCACACTGTGCTTAACGTACAGTATGTATAATACACACACATTATGTACAATATTATGGGATACATGATCTGCGTGTATTTACATACATACATATGTAAATGTTTTACAAAGTTCTATGTTCAAACTTTGTCAGAACTCACATTTTCTTGGTCCTTGAGACTGACTTCCCATGTCCAGACCAACACCATCTGGCTTCTGAACTCGTAGTCAACTGGGAGGGTCGCACCAGCAGCTGAACGTTGCACTGCAACATCGACTGTGGACAATTTCGCAGAATCTGATGATACGTCCTTGTAGTATCGAACGGTGGAGATGTTTGAATTTTGTGGGAGAAGAAATGCAGCCAGTTCTCCTAATACAGACACGGGGAAATTCAAAATGTTGTGCATACGAAGACTCCCATCTTCCAACATCTAAAAAGTAGAAAAAGACTACTGTGTGAACAGTAGGCAGGTAGGTACGTAGGCACAAACATGTAATAGAAATATTCAGAAGACATCAACATGATTCTGAACTACATAAGTAGGTTAGAAGTGTTGCTGATCGAAGGATAATCTTTTGTGATTACACATGACCGTCTGAGATGGTTGCTTTTCTTGTAATTTATCTACTCTCAACTATAACCTTCAGTCTGTAAAGTCTACTACTTTAGTATTCTATAAACTCTAAGTTTAATCTGAATGAAGAACAACTTCTGAGCAAATTGTTACGTTAAATGTTGGCTTTTGACATAATTTTTATCATCAGGGTCAACACAACACAACACACACACACACACACACACACACACACACACGCACACACACACACTTAAACACACAATATCAACTTAGAAACACAATACAGGTACAATTAAAACTCACAGTAATGGTATCAATCGATGAGCCAAAGAAGGGTAGCTTGGAAAGCAAAAATAGTGAATCGACTTTGGTAGGTGGATCTGCTGAGAAGTCGTCGAAAAGGACACAGTCACACAAAGTGACAGAGTAGAGAAGACAAGAAGCCAATAGAGTTAGGTATAGAGCCATTGCTGGAGAAGAACCTTACAAACACTTTCAGCTACTAAAGACCAGATTTGACAGAAGAAGCAAAGAAAGTTGGCAGTCTCTGAATGTAGCTAGGCCGTGGTGATTGGTTGCTGAAGACAAGCCACTTATATAGCACAGCGGTGCTACCTTGTAAGGCTTCCTGGTCTGAATGCCGGTGTAGAGGTGAACACCTAGCAGTGCTTACACATGTAATTGAATTAACACTGTACAATGTACAGTTTGCACACAATATGTATGCGTATTATATTGTATTACCAGCTAAAAACAGGTGGGAGATGTGCTGATGTGTAAACAGTTGGTTTGGAACACATGATGAATTTGGGTAAAAGTAGAGAAAACACTGACACATTCACTCTTAGCCCTGAGCCAAACACATGAAATTGGATACAGTACATACTGTATTATAATATATAACAGGACCTTGAAGCATGATTTTGTATACATAATATGTATATATTATGTATGTACGTTTGTACACAGTGCATGAAATTAATATTGTATATACACACATACATTTTGGGTGCATACAATAATTATTATACGTCTATGTACATACTGTATATACCATGTAATATATACTTATGTTATTCCAGATGTATTATATTCCATGCTGCAAATATTATGTTGTGTGCACTGTATATTATATTATATATATGTGAACAAATAATATTATTGTACTGGCTCACAATATTTAAGGGTGACCTCTGCTTTGCAAGTACACTAGTTGGTGAGTACAGTGTAGGTGTGATGTACATACAGTACGTTCTTCAGTCAATACTTACACCCCTCCCATCTAAACTACCTCTAACGTACACTACGTATGCATATACCAATGATGAGGAAGTATAAACTGACCTCCAATCCAGTGTATACATATTAAGCAAGTCACAATCCACATGTCTTTCACAACATGACGTAGGCGTAATTGAATGGTAAGCATTAAGCTCATACTGAAATGATTGGCTGACATCATTTGGATGTCATTGATTAAATCATCATGTCAGACTTTGATGTTGGCACACAACACTTGTGGGATTACAGAATGAATCAATGAAATGAAATTCTATTTACAAATATTATACGTATCAGATCAGCGTTTCCTGTGGATACCACGAAGTACAATTTCTCTTGTAGAGGGTGGACGTTTTCGCGGTATTCTTGCGGGCTGTTCGATGTGAAAATGAGGTCGTTGGATAGGGACATTCCGTCCGTAATTCGCATATGACACGCGATCCCGGCGTCCGGGGTTGAATCCGAGATTGCTCAACTGTCCGGGTTGTCTAGGCCAGAGCTTATCGCTGGGTGAGTACGCAGGAATCGGATGGCGAGACATTTCAGAGTATTGCTGTACAAACGGAGAAGGCATCCCAACAGGTGGGAGGGGCGTGTGTGTGGAGTGAGAATATTGGCTTGGTCTGGTACTCAGAGCAGGCAAAGGGGTAGTTGAGGGATTTTCCCACCGGGTGTGATGGGTGTGGGAATTGCAATCGGAGTGTTGGTTTGCATACGCTCCTCCACTTTGAGCCGATCTAGGTATTGTTTTTCTTCTTGGATCAGAGAGGAGGGGCTGTTTTTTATGCTGTGTTGGTCCATGGCTATTGGACAAGTGGTTGGTGGCAAGACCCAGTTCACCAGTGCTAGGCCGGCTGTCTGTGGGTCTGGAAGATATCCTACTGGTTCCCATGGCATTACGAACTTCAACTTCACTGGTAGGACGAGCAAAGTCAACATTAGATTTACTGCTCTGCATTTCATCATGGATGTGGTCTCTGCCCCATTTTCCACTGGAATGGCCTTTGTTATACACTTCTCCTCTGGACTGACCTTCCTTATCTCCTTTTTCTCTGAAGGGACCTTCCTGAACGCCTTTTCCCCTGGGCTGACCATCATTGTCCCCTTTTCCCCTGGACTGACCGATATTGTCCCCTTTTCCCCCTGACTGACCGATATTGTCCCCTTTTCCCCCTGACTGACCGGTATTGTCCCCTTTTCCCCCAGACTGACCGGTATTGTCCCCTTTTCCCCTGGACAGACCGGTATTGTCCCCTTTTCCCTTGGACTGACCGGTATTGTCCCCTTTTCCCCTGGACTGACCGGTATTGTCCTCTTTTCCCCTGGACTGACCGGTATTGTCCCCTTTTCCCCTGGACTGACCGGTATTGTCCCCCTTTCCCCTGGACTGACCGGTATTGTCCCCCTTTCCCCTGGACTGACCGGTATTGTCCCCCTTTCCCCTGGACTGACCGGTATTGTCCCCCTTTCCCCTGGACTGACCGGTATTGTCCCCTTTTCCCCTGGACTGACCGGTATTGTCCCCTTTTCCCCTGGACTGACCGGTATTGTCCCCCTTTCCCCTGGACAGACCGGTATTGTCCACTACTTCTCTAGAGTGGAAGTCATCTTCTTTTGCCGACTTGGACTGACAGTTAATCTCCACGGCTTCAGTATTACGGTGATTACCATCCTCAAAATGACTGCAACTACCATCTTCTGTTGTAGTAGGCTTGTTTGGCCTATGTTCTTGTGAGTTTGGATGGCAAACAGAATAAGAATTAGCCACCCCGACAACTCTATCATGAGTATCTTTTTTACAGGAAGCTGAAGGATCAGAATTAGTCTTACTTCTGCTAGGTTCAACGCAGGAAGGTGCACTCACAGTGGCAGTTGCTTGCTTGGGCCTCAAAATTTTGGTTGAATAAATGTGGAAGCTTTTTCCTGTAGGAACCGTGACAAAAGCATTCCTTGTTTCTGCATGCTTGATCAGCTCTCTCCAAGTTGGATTCACCTGCAACATTATGGTGTGAAAATGAGATCATTTGAATATGAATACATCTGTGCATGATCATTTTGGTGTCTGTGTAAGTGTGTGTTTGTGGTGTGTGTGTGTCTGTGTGTGTGTGTGTGTGTGTGTGTGTGTGTGTGTGTGTACGTGTGGGTGTGTGCGCGTACGTGTGGGTGTGTGCGCATGTGTATACATACACATGCATACAGTATCCACATACATATGTTCACACACTGCCCATCTCACTGTGGTAAAATGATGTGGTTAAAACATGTACATACTATTTTATAGTAGTATATACAGTAGTATACATAGTAAGTAGTTACCCGTGCACACCAAGTAAACACAGTCCAAGGGACACTAGAGGGTACAGACAG
Organism: Chondrilla cf. caribensis; assembly: GCA_964020155.1. NCBI lineage: Eukaryota > Metazoa > Porifera > Demospongiae > Chondrillida > Chondrillidae > Chondrilla > Chondrilla cf. caribensis. Next base: position 1,796,612 of record OZ026551.1, on the reverse strand, counting down.
TCTACAACCTTTTGGACTGGACAACAATACACTCCACCAGACTACAGGCGGTCAACAACAAGAGTCGCCAACAACAGCAGTTGTTGACGGGTGCAAGGGGGTGGGTGCATGAGAGGTAATTAATAATTCAAATGGGCAACATGCTACAATTACATCACAGCATACAATGACCAGCCTTTGGGCAATAGAGCACTTTGTACAGATTGAGTTGAAATTCCTCCTATCCTCCCTCAATGGCAGTAGAGTGCTACATATTAATCACAAGCAAGCATCCACACTCGATGTGGGATAGCACAATGTAGTTTAGGGTGCCTAATTTGTTAGCTGTTAATAAACAATCATACCCCAACATGATAATGCTCTCCTGCTGTGTACGTACGTATGGTCACTACAATTTTGAGGATTGCTACAGTAGGTTAGTACCAGATGCACATACTAACACACATGTACATACACACACATGCGTGCATGTACACATATTGCTGGGAGAATCACATGTACATTTCACACAAAACGTACATACATGTTCTTAGGAATGTTTGTGGACACACACACACACACACACACACACACACACACACACACACACACACACACACACACACACTTAAAACTAGTGCACGATATTATAAATGTAATTTTACATGTAAGTGTATGAGTAGACATGCTTAGAACATACCATTCATACAATGTTTGCATGTACACGACACACACATGCACTTGTGCATGTAGGTACATACACTCTCATCTTCACGCATACAAATACTGTCAAAAACCAGTAAACACACCATGCAATGTTGACATCACATGAGGTACTTCGACATACAACAACAACTTAATTGAATTAAGATACCTAGCCTTCACCACCAAGTCCAGCTACAGCAGTAACGAACTGCAGCTAGATAAGCCTACTCAACACATCCACTACACTTTATTTGTAGTTGAATCGCAAACTGATAATGTGGCGAAAATTGGGGGCCATCAGGCGGAAAAGTGACAGAAAAGGAACTTTACGAAAAACACCCTCCAGTCAAATTACTGTAACACGAATCAATTTTTTTAGTTATGTTTGGCTCGCTCTAGCACTGTAAGTACATATAACAAAAACACCTGATAAGAAGGAGAGTTGACAGCGAAAACTAACATTATAGATAGGTCTCTCCTAGTTTGTCTACGTGTGTTTGTGAAGCACGGTGATTGCACTCATATGGATTCCAGGTCAGTGACAACACTGTTAGCCTGTAGGGCTTGGCACAGGTACGCATTCACAACGATGCTGTAACGTCATACATTCAAGGGTGTATGGTCAACTGGTACAACGTCATCCATTGAAGGGTACATGGTCAACTGGTACAATGTCATCCACTCAAGGTACAACTTTTATTCCACCTTTACAACTCAAGGTACTAACCCTTTAAGAATCTGGTACAACTAGTACTAGTGTCGACTAGTACACGCGTACATGCATGTGTACGTACATGAAAGTGGCTGTTTCATATGGGTCTATTACAGACAGATGCCTTTATACAGAATATTGTATGTACGTTGAACATAAGACAACAGGACAGATATTACTGATACAGTATACGTATAATGACACATCCATTAGAACAAGATACCTATGTACATATGCACATACATATGATCCATTAGAACAAGATACCTATGTACATATGCACATACGTGTGATCCATTACACCACATTCAACACAGAGAGAACAAGGAGGAAAATACCAAGTTTAATAATGAAGTGAGAAATGGACAACAGATGAAATATCAACACAATAGAAATGTGGTAATACTTCAGCAACAAGGTTTATGAGAATGGCAATCGCACAAAATGCAAAGATAGTAACTCCAGTACACTATCAGGAGGTGGACACTGATAGCTGGTAGAATACGTACGTGCATACTCACTGTCAGCGTATTCTTGTGACAGACAATGTAGAGTCCGAACTTGGCCCGTGTTAAAGCAACATTCATCCTCTTCTGATCAGAGAGGAATCTACAGCCGACAAGAGAAAATGACACACATTACAAATTCACCACAACTAGAGAATTCTACACATCGTTAGCAGCTTCAACCTATTTATACATACACTATACACATACAATGCAAAATGAAGTGTATGTGATAACAGATGTGTGTGCTAAACAAGGTACTTACTACGAAAGTTGTACTGAATCACATCTTTACTACAATTTATACAGTCCCCGAGAATAATAATACACACACCCAGTGACTTGGGCAGGTCACAACATGCATGCGTAGATGATGGCTTCTTCACATACGTTATATAAACTGTAAACATGTCAAATGGCCAAATAAGGAGAGAAGAATTGTTCACGCCATGCCGAGGGTACCAATTAGTGCATGTTCAAATCAAAAATTGAATTTCATGGCAATCTGATCACTAGTAGGCTGGTCCTGAATGGGTTATCGAGCCAGGTAGGGAATATGTTTATGGATGAGTTATGGAGCTAGGTAGGGAATATGTTCATGGATGAGTTATGGAGCTAGGCAGGGAATATGTTTATGGATGAGTTATGGAGCTAGGTAGGGAATATGTTCATGGATGAGTTATGGAGCTAGGCAGGGAATATGTTTATGGATGAGTTATGGAGCTAGGTAGGGAATATGTTCATGGATGAGTTATGGAGCTAGGTAGGGAATATGTTCATGGATGAGTTATTGAGCTAGGTAGGGAATATGTTTATGGATGAGTTATGGAGCTAGGTAGGGAATATGTTCATGGATGAGTTATTGAGCTAGGTAGGGAATATGTTCATGGATGTTTTTTGTCAGGAATACCTACTGTATATCATCTAAATCTCCGCTCAATAGACACCTCAAATGGTTAGGATTGTGGTATAATCTATTTCAACTGGGAAGGCCCGTTATTCCCCAAGCTAAAATAGTAACAATACAAACAAATAAAAAGGAAAAAACAAACAAACAAATTCAATGAAGAAAAAGACAAATGTTTGTGGAGTGAGTGGGAAGGACATGTACTACATACGTACATACGTAAGTATAAGAATAACACACACTGACACCTCTTACGTAATTCAGTCAGTAGAAGAGTGTAATGAACAGAACATGTGACAATGACATCAGACACACTCAAACATGTACATAAGTATGTACACATGGCACTTGTGTGGTTCAATATACAGTAGGTAGAATACACATAGGATTGTGGTTGGGTGAACTATGAAATGGGCCCATTGTGGGACAGATGTCATCACCAGCTGTCTACCTTTGGGAATATCTCAGGTGTGGTATCATGGGATGGCCACCCACTCACACACACCTGGGCTTACATGGAATATTCCGTTATTATACAAGATTAATCAGGTTATCACCACAAGGTACATGTTGTGATTAAGAGAGTGTTCTACCGTTACATAATTATCACAGACATAATTAGCACCATTACACTGGTGAGTGATGCACATACTTCAATTATGCGTAACAGCACACCATCGGACAATAAAATAGTTCAACGTAGCCATTGTCTCCAGTATCAAATGCTCAGTTGTGTATTTATCAGCATTTACAACGAGTCAAAAGTAAATGCATGCATGTACAAGCATGGGTGTGTATGCGCACTGTACGTGTGTTAGCAGGGTTGTGTGGTTGGATAGGAATTGAAGGGGAGATCTGTAATATGAAATACACTGGGACTTGTATGAACAGCCACCTCCCTAGGCTGGTCACCTGCATAGTACAGTGGGACTTGTATGAACAGCCACCTCCCTAGAAAGGTCACCTGCATAGTACAGTGGGACTTGTATGAACAGCCACCACCCTAGGATGTCACCTGTATGGTACAGTGGGACTTGTATGAACAGCCACCTCCCTAGGAAGGTTACCTGTATAGTACAGTGGGACCTGTATAAACAGCCACCTCCCTAGGATGGTTACCTGTATAGTACAGTGGGACCTGTATAAACAGCCACCTCCCTAGGATGGTTACCTGTATAGTACAGTGGGACCTGTATAAACAGCCACCTCCCTAGGATGGTTACCTGTATAGTACAGTGGGACCTGTATGAACAGCCACCTCCCTAGGATGGTTACCTGTATAGTACAGTGGGACCTGTATAAACAGCCACCTCCTTAGGATGGTCACCTGTCTAAAGCGGTCACCGTGGTAGGGCATATCTGTATGTATATCTCTGTCATGCTGCTACATACAATTCAATCTGATAATACAGCACCTGCCTAATCCAACCATAAAAATGAGGTCTCACAGCTGACCACATTATACAGGTTAACTCAAGTAGATTTCATTTGTAGCTGGGTACATACGTATGTAGTAGCATAATAAATAGTACAATAGTAGCAGAAGTACCTACGTACATGATGTGTGTACATTCATTTATTGTTATTATGCGTGAACGCACCCTATGGAGCCATCAAAAGCTTTGGCTCGAACACAAGTCAGAATAATGACATCTTTTTCTCTACCCTACACGTGAGTGGATGGAGACAGTCAATACACTCATCGTTATAGTTATGTATATATATACACATACATGTGTACATACTGTACATACGTAAGTATGATATGTATGTACCGTACTGTGTGACACATATACACAATACTTGCAGCATATGAGCGTACAGTGTAACGTACGTATATTAAATTTTAATACCTGTGCAGTAAGTATAGCATAATTGAAGTGAATTATCATTAATCTGCCACACCAGATCAGGTACAATCAATTCAATGGACAAATACATTTGTGTAGATACTCACGATTTGGATTATCCACTATATTATAGAAGTATTAATCGGAACTGAACCTGCCAATAGTACCAATATAATGCACTAGTACAAATGAATATCCAGTTAATCCACTACACTCGTTAATCCACCTCTGAAAATGAATTGAAGTGGATTAACGAGAATTCATTGTATTTGGCTAGTGAATTATATTCAATTTTGCTACGGTGACACCTAGCTGGTCAACTATTTCTGCTTTGTAGCACATACTGCCACAAACCTGAAAGCTGTCCACTGTTCCCACTTCAATTTGGCTCAGAGTTGCTAGTTTCTGCTTCAGCAGTTTCTCTTGTGCTTTGTAGGGTGTGATGACGCCAATACGATTCTCCCGAACTTCTCGACACACGACACGACACAATTCGGAGACCATGCTACACTCAGTGGTATTACACAAAGAGCTGGAAACAAAGAGAATACATTTTGAATTGCATGTGTATGTACATATGTATGTATTGTAGGTTCTGTGTGTGTGTATGTATGTACATACGTATGTACTGTAGGTCTGTGTGCATGTGAAACAAAATGTTTTGTGTATACATAAGTACATGGGTGTGTGTGTGTGTGTGTGTGTGTGTGTGTGTGTGTGTGTGTGTGTGTGTGTGTGTGTGTGTGTGTAGGCATCCTGGCATGCATGTGCTGTATGCATGTTGTCATGCCTGTAGTTATGTATGTGCACATGTATGTACATGATATTGTGTTAGCTCATGTTTCTGTGTATGGGCTATATCTGCATACGTATGTATGTATACATGTCTGAATGTACAGTATATGTACATGTGATCATGTTTACTCAGAGGTCACAGAACGCAGAGGTCAAACACAATATACTCACATGCATAACAGCCATAGAAGTGCATTCGTACATGTGAGCATACACACACGAGCAGATAAAGTTAATAAAATCTTAAGTAACACTTTCAACAATATTTGATCATTCAAGTGTGTAATTGCATTGGATAACAGGAAGTATCAAGAACAGAAATGATGTTATAATTTCATTAGGAATTACCAAGTACAATAGTTTGACACCAGTTGATAATAGGAGAACAAATGATGTACATGTATGAGTTGCACCAATCACATACATGTAGGTTTCGTATAACAGAAACTGGATGTTTACGATCATAAAAAAATAATAGTCAATTTTGTTGAGTTAGTATCTTGAACAACACACCAACATTCGCACTTCTGATCAGATGTACTTACTATCAGTACTGGTTGACATACGTAGTGTACATGAGCTAAGGATTGAGCGAAGTGTATGTATTAACCGGAAGTACGTATGTACTAACAGGGAGTGTGTACTAACCAGGAGTGTGTACTAACCAGGAGTATGTACTAACCAGGAGTGTGCACTAACCAGGAGTGTGCACTAATCGGGAGTGTGCACTAATCGGGAGTGCGAATTAATCAGGAGTGTGTACTAATCAGGAGTGTGTACTAACCAGGAATGTGTACTAACCAGGAGTGTGTGCTAACAAAGAGTATGTACTAACCAGGAGTGTGTACTAATCAGGAGTGTGTACTAACCAGGAATGTGTACTAACCAGGAGTGTGTGCTAACAATGAGTATGTACTAACCAGGAGTGTGTACATACCAATCAGGATCACACACACACGCACGCACACACACACACACACACACACACACACACACACACACACACACACACACACACACACTGTATATACGTAAATACAGCAAAGCCAACTCAATACAAACTCAAAAGGTCCTCCATTTCTTAAACAAACAGTAGATTGTCCAACAGCATACTTTACTACACTTAAACATCCTTTCAAACAAACTCTCAAACGTGTAAGCATCTTGTTCCAATCACAACTTCAATGTTACCTGAGCATTCATGTGTGGGAACAACTGTTTATGTTAGTGTGGGAACAACAGTCCATACTATTCATAACAGAGCTGTTGGTACAAATAGGTCACACACATAGTTGCATGTGTGCACGAGTAGGGTGTAGACAGTACTATGGCTTCAGTCCAGCCATTAGGCTCACTGTACACATGATCACGTACATGTCACAATGTAAGCCTTGTCACAACACAGGCGCCATTGTCAGCCAATCAGCACTGAAATAAGCCCCACAATTACAAACAGAATGCACTAAGCGGTGAAAAGCTTTAAATATTGTCTTTGACTATGAGATCTTGCATTACAACTACGATACATTACAAAGAAAGGTTAATCGCGCTACAAACATGGAGACGGGCATAACGTTACGTCATGTGGGTTAGAAGAAGCATCATAGCAATCATGAAACAAGAGAAGGCTCGATTAGACACAGACTGACAGCTTCCTACAAGAACAAAGGGTCTCAGTATATGAACTTTGTGGTCAGGTGTAACACAGTACAGATTACGATAGTTCCTGGAAAGAAAGTGGAGACACAATTAGATAGCACTCGAATAAGCCCCACAATTACAAACAGAATGCTTTGAGCGGTGTAAGGCATTTTATATTGTCTACAACTATGAGATCTACGTTACAGCCAGGATGCAAAACAAAGGTAGGGTAATCGTGCTACAAACATGGAGACGGGCATAATGTTATGTCATGTGGGTTAGAAGAAGCCGTGATAGCAATCATGAAACAAGAGAAGGCTCGATTAGACAGACTGACAGCCACCTACGTAGAGCAAAGGGTCTCAGTATGTGAGGTTTTGGGGTAAGGTATAACTCAGTACAGATTACGGTAGTTCCTGGGAAGAAAGTGGAGACGCAATTAGACAGAGGAAAGTGTACACATGACCTAACTAGCCTGTTTAAGTAAACGATAAGGCAACTACACGTATGTACACATGTACGACTGTACTTATGTACACATGTATGACTGTACTTATGTACACATGTATGACTGTACGTATGTACACATGTACGACTGTACTTATGTACACATGTACTTGTTGATTGTTTGAGTTTTGAGGCTGATAACCATAATTAAATTAAACAAGTATACACATATTATGTGCATGAGTACACTGCATACATATGTACATACATATTGCATGTGTAACAGAATGTAAACCTGTTTAGTGACGTTACATACACATGTTATCTGTATACAGTGGGATCTCTAGTAAAGAGGCTTAGATGCAAACTTGTATCCTGGTTGAGGGGTGGATCAAAGGAAAAACTGTGCATACATAAGCCATGTAGCACAGGTCAGTGATACAGCACAGGTCACCAGACAGGTTTCATTGTTAGGATTAATTGGGTGAGAACGAGGCAGGAAATTAGTAAACACATTTCTATTGCATATAATATGTTGTATTGGACTATGCGCATATTTGCTGTATAAATAGTCTATCATTCACCACATCAGGATATAACTATTACATATAACTCGTGTTTTGTATTCATACGGTGAATTCTAGTTAATCTACCACTGCTTTATCCACCAAACCTTTCAATCCCCCGCAATTTCCCAGTACCACTATAACATACAAGTACCAATGAATATCCAGCAAATACACCAAACTTGTTAATCCACCAAATTACATGAAAACAAATTGTGGCGGATTAACGAGTATTCACTGTACTTACTCATATACTGTATACATGCACTATATGTACATACGTACATACGTACGTATGAGTCTTGTATTCTCAAAAGCATTTATACACACATTTTGAGTGGAATACAAGACAAAGCGATACAACCTGGTGGTAACCAGCAAACTGTTTACACACACACACACACACACACACACACACACACACACACACACACAAACACACACGATTCAGTAACACATTCCTAGCCAGCAAGTCCTACAGATATAATTAATCACAGTAACTCTGTCACATATGATTCCAGGAATGATTAATACTTCAAAGAAAAGATGTAATGATCTCCTCTAAAACTGAAATAATTGTAGCAGATATTAATCAGACTTAACGTCTTGTAACAGTATACAACCAACAGCATCTGGCGACAACATTTGAATATTCGTCAGGTGCCACACACAGGTGTGAATTGGAAGGAGAGTTAATTAGTGAAATTTACCCAATAATTGAATAACGTACACAATGCTAAGTACATGTCCATATAAGCACATGTGGGCATATGCAGATACTTGAGACTAATTACATACATACAAACTGTATGTATGCATTTACATACATATGAATGTATGTATGTAGATATATATCGTGATAGTCATTCTCTGCTGATTTTGAGAGCTTATCGAATGCGTTTCTTCTTGGGTAGTTATGTAAGGTTTCCACCAAGCGGCTTAGCTTCAAGATTTCAGTAATCAATGCAGAATAACAGTCAGCAGCCCTCAGTACCAAAGAACCCATATCGCACGTTATATCATCTTTAGGACGGATACACAGGGGATAGATCCCTCTTTGCTTCATCCTCGGGATCCCATACAAAGGATCCATTCCCTGTGTCACCTCCCCAAAGGTGATATGAATAGCATGTGTCCTGCATGATTAGCCGTTTGCTGACTTGTCATTAGCTACAGCAATGGACCAATCGTCACATCTGGGGGCTTCACTAGGGGCTTCGCTGGGGGCTTCAAAGATACATACGATACATATCCCTGTCAGTCTCTTCAATGCACCTGCCAATAATTATGGGTATACATAATAGTTCTACCACTTTTTAGCAGGGTGCATGGGAAACAGACACATTAGATAGTCCCTGAGTGGAGAGGTGCAACCTAGTTGTATCCCAGCAACTGTAACCATGGGCCTGAATTTGAAGTGCTATCAATTAATCTGCCATATTAGGAAGTATCCAATTAAGCCTGTGACACGTGTCTACAGAGCCTGATGGACCATAGCTGTGTGTCTACAGGGTATAGACACACAGCTGGGCCTTTGAACTTACCTTGCACTGGGATACAAGTATGTATGTATGTACATATGCACACACGCACACTTGTGCATATGTATGTATGTAATCAAGCCCATAAGTAGGTAAATACGTAGGTACGTATGTACCGTATAGCGGGAAATATTCGCGGGACAAAATTTTCACGGATTTCGCAGTTTGCCTAACATCCGCGAAAATTTTATCCGCGAATTTTCATTTTTGGAGCCATCCGCGAAAATTTTGTCCCGCGAAAATTTCCCACTATACGGTATGTACATATGTGCATACGTATGAATGCATTTACTAATGGGCACAGGAATGCATGTACATTAGAGCATGTATTCACACTTGAGGGGATGGATCACTGAAGTGATACATTAATACCTAAAAAGCATGGAAAAGATTCTGTAGTGTGATTGCAGTCATGACAAACCTATGAATTCGTTATAGCATGATTAGGGCATGCTAACTGAGGTGAATCAGCCAGCAAGGTTCAGAGTACAGCTGAAGTATACGTTTCTAATGCGATCAAACTTGCTTAGCAAGCACCTTCGAGGACACACCATATCTGTACTTCTTATCAGGGGTACGTATGCACCTCTGATAAGAAGTACTTCTGTCACTTCTGCTCAACATACTGTACAAGAGCTAGGGACTGAGTGAGGTGTACTCACTAGCCAGGACTGTCTACAAATCCAGGTACTTACTATGCGAGTCACACAGTACGACCAACCCACACGAACAACAGCATCTCGAACAAAATAGAAAATCAACTACAGGTGAAGTTGATACAACGAAATAAAGGACTTGTTCCTGAAGATGAAAGGAATGTGATTTAATTGCCCTAACGATGTACGTATTGGAATTAAACTGTAGTGAGCTAATACATTGGGTTACTAATACATTGTATTACAGTTACTGTCAGTGTGACATGTAAGCACATTTGTGCTCACAGGAGGGTTCACACCCAAAGAGTTACCAATCACATACAGTAGGAACCAATCAAGGCAAACTACAAGGGACCCCACACTTCAGTTCCCATTATCAGATGTTCTTCTTATCGAGGTTGGCTTACTAGTTGTATGGATATGGATATGGAGACTTATTTAAACTGGGAAGGCCTTTAACCAGAGGCTACTTCTCAAGGCACCCAGTTGTACACTACTGTTGCAAACTATATGAGGCTCAAGGAATGGTTCTCACTGAGTGGTAATTTTTTGTCTCAAGCGTGTTTAACAAATTTTTACGTACGTAATTCATTATTCCTTCCGATGTATTTCGGTGTCATGCATACATATAAAAGGTACAGTTCATTGAAAGGGTAACGGTGACCTGTTAAGCACTAAAGGTTAACTGATTATGTTATCTGTTATTGTTAACAGTTAATCGATTACAGGGTAACCAACACAAACGTTACCTTTTCCGTGGTCTGTACCATACATATGCATGGGTGGTGTTGGGCATTAGTAGATTTAACAAAATTTGAGTTGAAAGCGTTTTTGTTGAGCAGAACCATAGGAAGTGGACAGACTGCTGGTGAGAAGTAGGGAAGTGGTGAAGTGCATCATTTCTCCTAACTAGGATAAATGTGGAGGTGAGGAGGTATCTGTGCAAGAGTTGACAGAGCATCACTATCGGTGATTGGGCCAATACACACTCCCACGCACCCGAGCTATGGGAACAATCCATCAGACGGAACCCCAATGTGTTAATACCAGGGCACATTAGTGATGATTGGATTAGCAGGAAAATATCAGATCGATTGCCTCAAGCAATCACAGTACACACAAACACACACACACACACACACACACACATACACACAAACACTCACACTCACTCACTCACGCACACACACACACACACACACACACACACACACACACACACACACACACACATACACACTCACTCACACACACACACTCACTCACTTACTCACACACACACACACACACACACACACACTCACACTCACTCACTCATGCAAACACACACACACACACACACACACACACACACACACACACACACACACACAGTGCATACGTGTGCACATCAACACTGTACACATACAACTATATGTACATGCATACAAAGACACTGTATCTGTGTCAATGGATTTTAAAGCAAAACATGAAAACATACATTTGACTAAAAACAAGCGTACATATACATATGAATTAACATTAATTCTCATTAACATATTATGCCGAAATGTTGATTGGGAAGAGAATATATGAGTATGTGGGCACAGACTTGTATGTGTGTAGGTACGTATGCTAACGTGCATGCTAACGTGCACACACACACACACACACACACACACACACACACACACACACACACACACACACCTTCGGTCTCTGGACTCCTCCTTGCCTCCTTGCACATCAAATACTAGGAATGGACACAGTCCCGGTCTCCCCCTCTTACCAACATCCCTAGAGGTATGACAGTACAAAGTGTACAACAGTAACACACAGTATTCAGTTGCGTGGCTTATAAGGAAGATGTATGGTATCCTATTCACACTGAAGACTATGTTATGGGCAACCAGAAGAGGTGTAGTGGAGACATGACCTGTCTCCACCTCTTCACAAAGACCACTACCCCCAAGTGACCATTATCCAACTATCACTATGTCAACTCCACCTACAGTGAAGCACCTCTGTATTAAGGCCACCTTAAGTCACCCATACATATATAGTGAATTATTGTTAAGATCTACCACCGCTTTGTGTGCCAATCCTTTTAATCTGCCACAATTTCCCAGTGCCAATATAATGTCCAAGTACCAATGAATATCCAGTTAATCACCGTATTCTTTGAAAATTAATTGCGGTGAATTAACAAGTATTCACTGTAGACAAAAGAGTCTGTATCTCTGGTGTAGCCCACCCAGTAAGGATACAACTATTAGATACATGTAAGTATGTATGTACATACATGCAGTAT
>OZ026551.1:1734017-1779017 GCA_964020155.1 Chondrilla cf. caribensis | reverse complement strand
ACAGGGTGACCTTTATGTACAGGCAACCGTGCACAAATGAGCAGGTGCTATGTATGTACTCCACAGGTGTATTTACAACGTCTCAACAGTTCCATGCGTACCGTTTCCCAGCTCTTTGTCAAAATGCTTGTAAATCCGTTCAAACAAACTCTGGTCATAACCAAGCGATTTTGCTTGCTGCAGAGAAGAAATATGAAAGCGAAAGTAAACAAATTGTCAAGTTGATACAGAGGCTTGTGGGTAAGTTGTCTTGTTAGACTCACTGCAGCCAAACTGAAATGTGTTACTACGTATGTCATGTGGTATGTTGCGTGGGCGACTTCAAAGGAAAAGCAGTGCACACATTCGTGATGTGTGCACACTTCATTTGATGTTGCATCGTTGTTGCATTGTGGATGATTTCCTTTTCACACGTCTACTAATCATCCCTCAATCAAAGTTCCGCCCATGCAACATACCACATAATAACTAAAGTACCTCTGGAGAAGCTGTAGCGGATATACAGACACCTTTGTCTAATTGATACCTCGGGCTTCGCCCTCGGTATCAATTAGGCAAAGGTGTCTGTATATCCGCTACAGCTTCTCCAGAGGTACGTACTTTAGTTATTACATAGAGGACTACTGCACCCTATTCGATAGTATCAGCAGTTGAAGCCGGTACAAGAGTCCAGGCAATTCTATTACATTCATTCATTCATTCACTGACATCTTTTATTACCATGAGTATGGTATACATACCCACACATCAATTTGATCAAGTGATTAAGTGCAGTAAAAAAAAAATCTATAGTATATACGTATAATATGTTGACCACATATAAGTACGTACGTAGTTATGGTGGAGGTCACACTCAATTCACGATTTAGTGCAGCTGTGATTTGACATTTGGAACAAACTTTCTGGAAAACCTCCGTAGGAACCTCGCAATGAATGTACACACCGTACCACCCCATACAAACACTAGTACACAAACATTGCTGTGTCCTATAATACTAAAAGACAACAATGGTTTTATGACATAAACTCACTCATGCGTGCGTGCATGGATGTGATTATGTACATTATTCCCTCTGGCTGATGAATTAACAAAGTGAACCCAGTTTGTGTATGTGTAGGTGAACAACTATCATTAACCGTCAATAAATCGGGTTTCAAACTTAACAAGTGGTAATTTGCAATTGTTCGTTGATTACAAACGCATGATGATTTAAACAATGTCATAAAAGAACTTATTTACACAATTATATAGGGTCTTTGAATAGGACAAAGACAAATTATTGTCATTTACATACATCATATTAGGAACCCAAACGATAACAACAATAGTCAATAATTAAATGATATCATCGGAGATCATTTATAATTTAATACACACACGTGTGTTTATACACACGAGTGACTTTGTTTGACTTAAATACGTAGCATTGACATGTTTACGGTTGGTTTGGTGCAATGTGGATTACGGTCAGACCTTCCTTATCAGCACATACATGGTTTCGTGTGAATTTTCCGAGAAACTGACAGAATCGGATGAGTAATACATTGTGGATACCAACACATCAACAATGTACATACATATGTATATTACACTTACGTACTATACGTATACGTTATATAACACATGTATATTATGTACAGGCGCACATTGTAAAGATTCATGTTCATATGCTGGCACTAGTACTCAGGATCCAAACCCACACAGATGTACACACACATGCACACACACACACACATGTACACACACACACACACACACGTGCACACACACACACACACACACACACACACACACACACACACACACACACACACACACACACAGACCTGTGATTTGATAGTAGCTGGTAGCTGTAAGGGATCTCCCACAAGGACAAGCTTGGAGGAACCATACCTCAATGGTACCAGAATGTCGAGCTCACAACACTGAGCTGCTTCGTCCACAATGACGCAGGTAAAATGCAGAGGGTTGCCAAGGAAACTGAGAACATGAAAAAAACAAAATTCAAATTTGAAAATAAAACAAGCTTAAAAATGTGGAATATTACATTAACAGGAAAGCCCACAAGTAGGCATGTACGTAGATATGTACGTACGTATGTGTGCATATACAGTGTGTATATTTGCATATAATGCAAGTATAATATGCACACATAATGTGTGTACATGCATATATAATAAAAAATGACATGCGAAGGAGAGGGGGTGGGAACAGGTGTGGAGGAGAAGAACAGGTGGAGGAGGGGGAACAGGTGGAGGGGAGGAACAGGTGGAGGAGGGGGAACAGGTGGAGGAGGGGGAACAGGTGGAGGGGAGGAACAGGTGGAGGAGGGGGAACAGGTGGAGGAGGGGGAACAGGTGGAGGAGGGGGAACAGGTGGAGGAGGGGGAACAGGTGGAGGAGGGGGAACAGGTGGAGGGGAGGAACAGGTGGAGGAGGGGGAACAGGTGGAGGAGGGGGAACAGGTGGAGGAGGGGGAACAGGTGGAGGAGGGGGAACAGGTGGAAGAGGGGGAACAGGTGGAGGAGGGGGAACAGGTGGAGGGGAGGAACAGGTGGAGGAGGGGGAACAGGTGGAGGAGGGGGAACAGGTGGAGGAGGGGGAACAGGTGGAGGGGGGAACAGGTGGAGGAGGGGGAACAGGTTAAGGAGGGGGAACAGGTGGAGGAGGAGGAACAGGTGGAGGAGGGGGAACAGGTGGAGGGGAGGAACAGGTGGAGGAGGGGGAACAGGTGGAGGAGGGGGGACAGGTGGAGGGGGGGGACAGGTGGAGGAGGGGGAACAGGTGGAGGAGGGGGAACAGGTGGAGGAGGGGGAACAGGTGGAGGAGGGGAACAGGTGGAGGGGGGAATTGGTGAAGGAGGTGTGGTTGCTAAGGGCTGCCACCTTTAGCGAAAAACTTGAATAGAGAAGTACACATGTTCATACATAAGCACATATACAGTACGTACGTACACACACGTGTACAGTATGTATGGTAAGTATACATAGTATACATATATACGTACATACACACAGTAAAGAATAATATGTATTTACGTATAATAGTGTAGTACAGTATACCATAGTACACCATAGTATAATATAGTATACTATAGTATAATGGTGTTGTATAGTATACCATAGTATAATATAGTATACTATAGTATAATAGTGTAGTATAGTATACCATAGTGTAGTATAGTATAATATAGTGAAGTATACTAATCTTAAAATTTTAATAGAAGAATACAGTCCTTGTATTGATATGGTGCATAACCATGCCTGAAAGTCTAAGTCAAATAATTAAATTTATTAATATTGGTAAATATCCTTAGATATTACTGGTAATCTTGTTTGCATAGTATTAATCGATAATGAAGTAATAAATAATGTGACTGCATTATAATAAAATTAACCACGATCAATTCACATGTGACCAAATCAATGCTGAAAATCCGATCAACACTTGACCACAAGCCAACCACAGACACCCCAACCTCAAGCGTAGACACTAGCATTGGACAATATACGTATGTATAGCGATATCTGCAGTAATTCATGATACGTACGTATATCGGGGATATCGATGTATTGACTTGTGTCATGACAGGCAGGTACGTCGTAGGAAAAAGGTGGTTCATAAAATCTCTACAGCACACTTGCAGTTACCAATACAGCACACTTGCAATCAAGTCATTAACGATGCATCACCATTTCCATTGACTGATGAGACCAATCTCCTGTCACCACCAACATCAGCAACAGCGAATAATGGAGCAATAACAAAATAGTCATCCCATGACACAAGCTAGTTATGTCCCTTACACACCGGATGTGCAGATATACAGTCACACTTTAAATTAATCACCTCGGGGTGATGCCCTCAGTAATTAATAAAAAGCGTGACTGTATAGCAACATATCCCGTGTGGAAGAGACATAACTAATACTTGCAGATTAATTGAGTAACAACATATCATGCGTGATAAGCATTAGCTCTACCATAACCCCAACCCATAAATACATACATACATTTATGTATGATGGTACATCTGAATATACATTATAAACCGCAAGTGAGACCATCCTGTGTACAATGTCCTTACTCTATATTGCATGTACGTATGGGTGTAGACAGGTGTATTTGCATTGATCAGGAAGTTTTACATTCACTGAACTGTGAGTGAGAACCATCCCATAAACAACACCCATATATGGAGTACTCAAGGACTTATGTACACATATGTACCTACACACAGTACATACATACATACCCATTGGTACAAACATCCTAAGACAAATTCCTGCTTAACACAAACCACATTTTGTGCATTGTTGGGGTTTACTGTAGTGATGTACATGTAGTAAGCCAGCCTTGATGAGAAGAGCATTGGATAACAAGAACTGATTTATGGGTCCATCATAATCTGTTCTAATGAGTTTCTACTGTGTTACCACCACATTGGACATGAAAGCAGCTAGCAAAGTATGTGGATGAATATATACAGTGGAAACTCTCTATAAAGGACACATTGGAACAAGGCAATTTGTCCACTGTAGAGAGGCTGTCCACTCAAGGGGGAAAATGTATTAGCACTATAGGAAAATCTATTTTGGTGCCTTACAGAGTGTCCTTTGTAGGGAGGTAATTTCTATAGTGTCCTTTAATAGAGGTTCCACCGTACTCATATTTACTAGACCAGTGCTATGCAAAAAAACCACAATACTACAATGTCGTGATTTTTAGTTCCCCCCTGTATGATGGAAATTTGAAACATAATGCTCGGTCTGAAAAGCAAAATCACAATAGATGAAATACACTATTAAATTATGTTTTGGGAAATAAACGTCAATGCTTGATATGATAAATTCAGTCATGGTTTCTGGTTAGAAACACTAAAATACACATATCTCCCAAAAGTCCGTAAACAGTAAAGTGTCATTTTGATAACACTTAACTCATAATCGTAAACATTGTTACAATAATCGTATTGTCATTATCAGACAGACACAATATTCATCTGTACGGATGTACGTATATATGTACGTATGTGTAAATCCATTGGTCAGCCATATATACGTACATACAAACGTATCCATGTACATACGTACATAGATGACTTAAAGACAAGAACTATACTTAAACGTGAAGACAAAGAAAACGTATAAGAGAATCTTCAACCACGAAATGAAATACAATACATACATACGTATATGTACATGTATGTACAAGAAATTGCATTTATGAATATGATGCTTACATACGTACGTGTGCATATACGTACACATACGTATGTATACTCATCACACTTATAGTGCAATATTGCTAAAGGTGTACATACGTACGCGTGTATTGTGCAGTATTGATGATAGTCCACAGGTTTAACAGTGGACCTTATCTAAAAGGCCACCAGCCACTCAGCACAGGTGGTCTTTGTGTTGAGATGGACTTTAATACAAGGTCCATTCTGTACCGTTACATTTATATCATACATTACAACATCAATTTTAGATGTATTTTTGATATCAAAATTATGAATTGCCTGGGAAAATTGGGTTTGGAAGGTCACTGGCTTCGTGACCCCAGACATTCAACCCCGAGGCTCTATTGGACTAGAAAACATCCCTTAACAACCAAGGTTTCCCTATTGACACAAATTAATATTAACTGTGAGAAGGAATCCATACTCATTTATATTACGTATATTATATACATATATACCCAATAGTTACACACATATGCACACTGCGTTTGAACAGCAAATGTATGTAGTGCATTTTTGAATACCTACGTACGTATGGGCCCAACAAAGTCCTAGACAGGATTTGTAAAGGGTTCGAAGTCCAATTTTGTTAAGTGAAGAAATATCCGTATGTGACCAAGCGATAGAATTTTGGGAATATTGACCTTGGCGTTTAAGATAGCCAACAAAATGTCTTCAACTTCTTGAAATCCTGTCCACCCACATATGTAAAAATGGTACTGTCACAATGTCCGCAATCAATGTATATCGATATGATAAGGTACAGCTCCTCTGTGGTGTTGAAGGTTTACTTGAAGGCTCAACAAAATCAATGCTTGCATAAATTTTCCTTGCAATTATCATGACATTGTTTAGTAGAATTTTGTATTACAGATGTTATCACGATAAAGGACACCCACTCACACACCCACACCCACACCCACACCCACACAACCACACCCACACACGAACACACCCACATACACACACACACACACACACACACACACACACACACACACACACACACACACACACACACACACACACACACACACACACACACCACTACATCAGCAGAAGACAATCAACTTCAAAAACGTGATCATCAAAATCAGATGACAGCTGAAGAGACACAACTTCTAATTCAGAAGTGCTGACATTGATGAAACACATCCGCACACAGAATCTACCAAGCCAAAATGGCCCACCAATTACACCCAATGCTGTTATCGAATTACCATCAAGCCATGCAAGTCGACGATTGAATCAACTCCTACCCCAGGTGACCAGAAGGTTAATTCACACCACGCATATGATGCAGTCTGTCTGTCTAACGAACCCACTGTATACAATAGGTCCTGACCACCCTATACCTCATAATGTAATGCAATGAGTGACAAGCCATTGTTGTCACTTCGTGTGGCAGTAAGTGGGACAAATTAGCCCTATTACAGATCCTACGTGAGTTACTCTCCACGGGCCCATGTGGACTGTACGTACGTTCTCCACTGTGAGTGACACCATGTCCATATATAGTATGTATGTGTGGGCATACAAACATACGTATGTTTATGTAGGATTGTGAAGTAGTATCTCCACTTAACAGTAAGTGAGTTTATCCCTAACACAAGTCTTCTATGTACTGTAAGGACACTCTATATACATACTTACGTACATCCCATAAACAACACCCACATAAAGTACTCATTGACTTAAGTACACATATCTAGGTACGTATGTACAGAAATACGTATATAATAAGCCGAATTACTGCTTTACACAAACCAATTTCAAACTTTATTTGGTACGTGAAGTAACCAAATTATGACAAGAACAACATCTGATGAGAAGAACTGATGTTGTGGGTATGCACGTACATACATGTACGTGTGTGTACCTATTATTGCACTAATACGTAGCTTTATTGGTTTGATGTACTAATGTACATGCAGCAACCAAATCCTGGCAAGGAGTAGTGATTTAGTGGATCCTTGTAGATTGTCCTGACATGATTCGACTGTACACACACTACCGATTGAGTTAGTGCATGTGTACAGAGGACTGTATCTTCACTGTACACAGAGATCATGGCACTCCATCCCACAGACGATATCTCATACATAATGAGTGTTGAGTTTCTGGGAGACAGTGTATCAACTCTAAATGCAGACAATTAAGGTTAGTCTAGCAGGCCATACCCTGGTATTCACACAGTGTAGTGAGGTATGTACCGTATAGTGGGAAACATTCGCGGGACAAATTTTCACGGATTTCGCAGTTTGCCTAACATCCGCGAAAATTTTATCCGTGAATTAGGCATTTTCACTGTTCTGTCGCGTGATTCTGGCCAGCATCCGCGAAAATTTTGCCCCGCGAATATTTCCCGTTATACTAATACTACGTAGCTAATGGCATAGGGTAGTCTAGTAGGCCAAACTTGCCATTCACATGATGTAATAAGGTATTACTAGCAAACAGTCCAGGTTAGTCTAGCAGGCCAAACTCGGCCATTTAAGAGGTGTAGGCTAGTCTAGCAGTCCATACGCTGTCATTCACATGATGTGGTGAGGTAGTACTAGCTAACAGTCTAGCTTAGTCTAGCAGGCCATACCCTGCCACTCACATGATGTGATAAGGTAGTACTAGCTAACAGTCTAGGTTAGTCTAGCAGGCCATACACTGCCACTCACATGATGTGATAAGGTAGTACTAGCTAACAGTCTAGCTTAGTCTAGCAGGCCAGACATAGACACCTTCTGCTGCTCTCGATGAACCAATGATGACAATTGGCCCATGACAGTTGAGAGATGACCATTTTGTCAAGCAGCAAATACTACTTTTCACAGAGAACACTCACCATCCCTCCATGTCTGTACTGGCACTACCCGAGAGTGTGCAGAATACAATGTCGGCTCTTTGCAGGATCTTACGTCTCATGATACTGTCCTGAAAACGATTGGTAGTGCGTGTTTTCTTCAACTGTACCCAAATGGGAAAAGGGGATTACAAGTGTGTTTGTGTGTGTGTGCGTGTGTGTGTGTGTGTGTGTGCGTGTGTGTGTGTGTGTGTGTGTGTGTGTGTGTGTGTGTGTGTGTGTGTGTGCATGCGTGCGTGTGCGTGTGTGTGTGTGTGTGTGTGTGTGTGTGTGTGTGTGTGTGTGTGTGCGTGTGTGTGTGTACAATGTACATCCACAAACATACGTACGTACATGGAACTTAAAAGTCTTCTTTTCACACACACAATGATACATTCGCATATTGGATTAGCACAAACAAACACCACATCATGTACATGTGTATGCATGTTATCACAACCATGTCTACTGACACTTCATTAACAAATTTATTGTATAGCAGTTCAGTGGAAATAAAAGCCTAAATTATAGCCATAATTTGATAACGGTACCATATTAGAAACACAGCTTCAAATTAAACTACACTACTCATATCAGCTCACAAGGATGACACTGCATTAGTGTCATCCTATTCCCAAAAGAAATAAACCAATGCTATGAAATTTAACGACATTAAAACGTCTACAAAGGGATCAACTCAGATAGAGATCCAAAAAAGGTTTCCGCACTTATACATACCACACATATGTACGTATGTACTACCTCAATTGTACTTTTCATATTAATATTGACTTTCTGCCAAAGTGAATGTGCACATTTGAACTGTACGTAGTATTCACAACGATTACATGCGATTCATTCGATCACACCTCCAGCAGTAATTAGGATGATAGGATCGATACTCCGAATATCTTGTGATTCTGTTAAAATAGTCCTAGTCAGTTGTCAAACTACGTATACGTATACAGTGAATACTTGTTAATCTGCCGCAATTTGTTTTCAAACAATATGGTGGATTAGCGAGTTTTTATTGATTAACTGGATATTCATTAGTACATGTATGTTATATTGGTACTGAGAAATTGTGGTGGATTAAAATGTTGGGCAGATAATGCAGTTGCAGATTAATGAGAATTCACTGTACTTTCACTCCCTGTTATAATTCGCCGTTAAGTTGAATCACACTCACAGGTTAAACAGAGGAAGTCATTTGTGTTGCAAACTCTGAGAAAATCTTTCAACTACTTCAATTACATTACATATCCATAGTTGCAGTTGTACAGTACATGAACAGCTGTAAACAAACCACCTTGAGTATGTATGGTAGGTGTTACATCTTTGTGAGCTAACTACGTACAAATGTGCTTCAACAACACTTTTTAAATATGGATAACTTTTACCAAACTTCTTCCATAGCATGTCATTGGAGAATGAATGTACGTATGTGTGCTGTACGTATATGTACGCAGCAAATAATAAGTATATGTGCATACATACGGGTACATGTATGTATGTACAGGTTTATTCACACATGCACGCACACACGCACACACGCACACACGCACACGCGCACACACACACACACACACACACTACTCACAGCATTCAACTGCCACTGCAGCTTCTTCACTTTATTTGCATGTTCAGAGTCCTGAGCACAGGCAAATGATATAAGCATATATGTACAACTGTAGGGTTAAAGTACAAGCTAACATCAAAATCATATGAATTATACAGAGCATTGAGGAATGGGAACTGTGTACATACTGCCCCCCCCCCACACACACACATGCAAGCACACAACACACCCACATACACACACATACACAGAACACACACACGCCCACACACAGTAGAGTGAAGTGATTGTACACACAGATGTTGACAATAACAATTAATTGATACTGCTATCCATCCCCTATTCAGTCCAAACATGTCTACATAGCGCATTAACACATGACCTGTCCAGTTAGGGTCATCAGATTGAATTTCGATGTTCAGAAAGAATATCCTATCACACCGACATCCAGACAGATAGCAATAAGGTAAACACTTCAAGTGCTCGTCTCACAAACACAGGAGGTGTACGTATACATGCTAACACCCAAAACAACCATAGACAGAGATTGAGTACCATTAGTACTCGTATACTGGTTCGATGGAGGATTATAGAAAGTGTGTACACATCGGTGCTGGAGTACAGGTCACTGATGTGTGCATGGGAAACAGCACAGGTCACCAGACATGAATCAGGCAGGAATTGGTACACACTCTATTGCACATGATATATATATATATATATATATAGATAGATAGATAGATAGATAGATATTATTATATATATTATTATATGATATTATATATGGAACTGTCTGTACATTCTCTGTATAAAAGTGTCTATACCAGGAAAGGGAGTAGTTGTATCTTGCCTAGACAGGCGTCCTGCAGAAGTGTAGTGCTTCACTCTGTCTCTGACATATCATGGGAATACTGCATTTTACTTATCATAATCAGCAACTTTGAACTGTCGACAAACACGTGTGTGTGAGTGTGTGTGTGTGTGTGTGTGTGTGTGTGTGTGTGTGTGTGTGTGTGTGTGTGAGTGTGTGTGTGTGTGTGTGTGTGTGTGTGTGTGTGTGTGTGTGTGTGTGTGTGTGTGTGTGTGTGTGAACACACATAGTTCGCCATATACTAACGACATTATTGTGGACTAGACTGTGAAAGGTTTGGATGTAATTCGTTCAGTCGACTGAAGAATTAAGAAGGTGACACAAGACCATTTACAGCGTACACGTACAAACACAAACACGTCTGTACGTTGCATCACCAGTCAGGTGTGTGTAATGGTCTGCAAGGGATACCAGCTGGTAGCTGTTTGTGAGGTGTTGAGTTGTTAACTGATACCCTTAAAGTGTAGACAAAACGAAAATTCAGTCCCAAAATACGTACAAACATA
The DNA here is from genome assembly GCA_964020155.1 of Chondrilla cf. caribensis. Taxonomy (NCBI): domain Eukaryota; kingdom Metazoa; phylum Porifera; class Demospongiae; order Chondrillida; family Chondrillidae; genus Chondrilla; species Chondrilla cf. caribensis. The sequence goes on along the minus strand of OZ026551.1, from coordinate 1,767,981 downwards.
CATTCCTAAGTGTGTACACATACGTACGTAGGTACATACGTATGTACAGGGAATACACCCTGTCAGGGTGGAGGGTGAAATTGTAGAACAATTGGCTATTCAATCTTTGGTAAAAACGTACACACATGTGTAATTGATATAGACATATATGTACAAGTGTGTACGTAGGTATGTACGTATATCAAGTGACAATGGACACACAAGGGACCTGCCAAACATGAACAAACACATACACCTAAAACACACCCTATCGCTGTCGGCCTCCTTGGTGAGAGCGGCTAGCTTTTGCCTAATGTGGAGAAATGGGATGAACTGTCAAAGACAATGGATAAAGTGGATACGTGTACATGGACATACATACATTTATACATACTCAAATAAGTGTGTGTATACACCCATTTAGAAAACATGGAGGAATTATACATTCCAAAAGATCAGAGTCTAGGAATATGTGAATAAACATACACACACATACACGCGAACACACACACACACACACACACACACGCGCGCACGCACACACGCACACACACACACACACTGCACAGTCAAGTGTGCACATGTTCACTCAATAAAAAGACTAACTCCAAGGCTTTTTCTTCCTTATTTTTCTTCACTAACTCCTCTACAGAAATGGATGAATTCACATGGACTGTACAAACAGTGCATATACGCATTATAGTAAAGCTACACTAAGGCATACCTACGTATCTATGTACGTACGTAAATATTTACGTACGTATTTAATGTGTACTAGATATTGTGTACTCAATAGTCAAAAATCAACATGCCTTCAATATAATTGATCTTATCATCCTTTCAGTTAATGGCAGAGTGTGTATAACACTCAATTAGTCACATCAATCGTGGCCGTACGTAAATACGTACCTGTTATCTTCTTCTCCGCCAGTTGGTCCAAGCTGAGAGGTAACACGGAATTATGAATCTTGGACATTCTGCCTACTCTGACCACACTCAAGCCCTTAGTGTTGATAACGGACATCTTGTTCTCTGGAGCATTGGAGTTCCTCGGCTTCAGTACTCCCGTAGACACCTGAAATGAGATGTTAGTATACGTAGTGTGTGTGTGTGCGTGTGTGTGTGTGTGTGTGTGTGTGCGTGTGTGCTGCGTGTGTGTGTGCGTGTGTGCGTGTGTGTGTGTGTGTGTGTTGTGTGTGTGTGTGTGTGTGTGTGTGTGTGTGCAATTGTATGTATGCATGTACAATACTGTATGTGTTTCATAGTGTACCACACGTTCTATGCACATTGACACTACATATACCCACGCATGCACCTACTCTCTCCCTTCTCAAACCTGCTCATTTCTCTTCTTCCACTGAGGAGTTCCTTCCACCAGTCCTTCACCTAACAACCTATTCAGTATCTCATCCACTCCAGCGTTGGAGGGCGCACACACCAACAAATGCGGTTTGTCCTCTCTAGCATCGCCGACCCCAGGGATACACTGTCGCTTTGAACTCATCTTAGTACCGTGCTTCTTGTAGCTCTGGCATGTACAGAAACAACACATATGTACATACAGATATATGTACATAATATATAATTAGGTACATATGTGTAAGAAGGTGTACATACGTATTTACGTATGTACGTACGTACGTATGTACATATAATATGTTCACACAATATTATATGTACAGTGGAATTTTGGTTTTTCGCAGAAATTTATTCAAAGCGTATTATACTGCCCTGTAACTGTATAGATTAATGAATTCAGTGGACTAACTGGATATTCATATTTTGCGCATATAGTAATTTGGTACTGGGAAATCGTGGTGGATGAAAAGGTTTGGCAGATGAAGTGGTGGCAGATTAATAAAATGTCACTGAACACATGCATCATGAAGATATAGGTTTATAATATACGTATGGAGATATTATCATTATACAAAATGAATGACATATATTATGTATGCATATGTGTATGTACATAAGTATGTATGTGTGTGCGTGCGTGCGTGCGTGCGTGTGTTGTGTGTGTGTGTGTGTGTGTGTGTGTGTGTGTGTGTGTGTGTGTGTGTGTGTGTGTGTGTGTGTGTGTGTGTATGTGTGTGTGTGTCTTTGTGTGTGTATGTGCATTTATATGCATGTATGTGTGTGTGTGTGCGTGCATGCGTGTGTTGGATGTGTGTGTGTGTGTGTGTGTGTGTGTGTGTGTGTGTGTGAGCATGTGCGTGTGTGTGTGTGCGTGTGTGTGTGTGTACGTGTGTGTACGTGTGTGTGTGTGCATACGTACATCAAAGAAATGATGGATTATACCAACAATGGTCCTGGTCTTCCCTGTACCAGGTGGTCCCTGGAGTAGGTTGATCCGAGGATTTGTATACGGTTCACAAGCACAGCGGACAGCCATCTGGATGGCAGAATGCTGGGAGAAATTGTAGACCTTACCATTCTGAACAGAGGGAAGATTGGGGAATATAGAGCACATGGCTGTGTGTGTGTGTGTGTGTGTGTGTGTGTGTGTGTGTGTGTGTGTGTGTGTGTGTATGTGTGTGTGTGTGCATGCATGCATGCGTGTGTGCATACATTGAAGGTCAGGGGTGGTCAGGTGAACAATGACATGTTTGGACAACAATTATGGAAATATTAACTGTATCATCATGATATGATCAAAGTAATGTATAATACTAAACAGCACTGAACTTACAAGGAGATGTGTTCTCTTTTTACCATCGGTGTCCTCCAATCCCTTCAGTACGTTACCCTCAAAGTACCGCCCACCTAATGGCAACAGCAGCTGCTTAGCGACTTTTGATTTGTGTACGTTGATGAGTCCAGACCACTGTCTGAGGTACACGGTCATCCCCATGACAACAGTGACTTTCAGCTGGGCACCCTCTCTCAGGTAGGACAGAGTATCAGAGTGAACCTGTAGGAGGTGTGGTTTAGGACACTGGTGAGAGTATAGGAGGTGTGGTTTAGGACACTGTTGAGAGTATAGGAGGTGTGGTTTAGGACACTGTTGAGAGTATAGGAGGTGTGGTTTAGGGCACTGTTGAGAGTATAGGAGGTGTGGTTTAGGACACTGTTGAGAGTATAGGAGGTGTGGTTTAGGGCACTGTTGAGAGTATAGGAGGTGTGGTTTAGGACACTGTTGAGAGTATAGGAGGTGTGGTTTAGGACACTGTTGAGAGTATAGGAGGTGTGGTTTAGGACACTGTTGAGAGTATAGGAGGTGTGGTTTAGGGCACTGTTGAGAGTATAGGAGGTGTGGTTTAGGGCACTGTTGAGAGTATAGGAGGTGTGGTTTAGGACACTGTTGAGAGTATAGGAGGTGTGGTTTAGGACATGGTCATGTACATTAGAGCATAGGAGATGTGATGTACATATGTAGGACATAGTAAGACTGGTTGGTATGTACTCCTACCTACATAAGAACAATACTATACATGCTATTCAGAATACATACGTATGTACATACTTACATATGTATTAAATTCATCTTTGCAAAAGTATGTACATACTCATGAACCTACGTACATGGTAGACTCATCCACACACCACACCACATACACACATACGTACATACGTAACACACCATCCCACACACCACATAACCACCCTCCCCACACAAACCACACAACCACCCTCCCCACACACACCACTCTCCACACAAGCCCCACAACCACCGTCCCCACATACACCCCTCACCACCCTCCCCACATACACCACTTACCACCCTCCCCACATACGTACACCACTCAACCACCCTCCCCACACACACCACTCTCCATACAAGCCACACAACCACCCTCCCCACATACACCACTCACCACCCTCCCCACATACACCACTTACCACTCTCCCGACATACGTACACCACTCAACCACCCTCCCCACACACACCACTCTCCATACAAGCCACACAACCACCCTCCCCACACACACCACTCACCACCCTCCCCACATACACCACTCACCACCCTCCACCCACACACCGCACAACCCCCCACACACAAACCTTCATAGTAATGTTCAGCAGGGTATCACCAGCGATATTCCCACACACAACACACAACCATCCTCCCCACATACACCACGCACCTCCCTCCATACAAACCACTCAACCACCCTCCCCACACACACCACTCAACCCCCCTCCCCACACACACCACTCACCACTCTCCACTCTCTACTCTCCACCCACACACCGCACAACCCCCACACACAAACCTTCATAGTAACGTTCAGCAGGGTGCCACCAGCGACATTCCCAGGTTTAGCCTTGTCCACGAGACCAAACACTCTCCAACTATCAACGTCTCCGCCCCCACACGCACTACCTGGTTCGTAGATGTGAACCACAACCAGGTGCCTTTCCAGTGGGTAGGCGTAGTCTCTCACTGCCGACGGCGACAGACTACCTTGACAACGCACGTCCTTGAGTGGACCATCGTTGTTGGAAATCCCCTCAATCTTGCACGCAAAGGGGGGAGGTTTGGTGGCAGGCATGTGAACTTCGGAATACACCTACATAGAACATGATCACATACAGTGTGGGTATATAATATGTACTGTATAACACCAAATGGTCCAGCAGTGGAATACTGTACACCTCAGATATAATAAGGTGGAGACACGTTAAGCCACCTACGTAGGTATACATATGTACGTACGTAGAAAAGAGGCTTGCATGTGTGAACTCTTACAGTGGAGAATCATTGAGATGGACCCCTTAAAACAAATTACTGCTTAGTGGTGAGAGCTACACTTGTTTCCTGTAGGAGTGTACATATAGTAAACACACCGTGAAAACATAATATACATATGTACGTATAATTAGCATGATAATTGATCACTAAGGACTCATTCATTACGAGAATCATTTTGTTCCGGACAAAGACCTCTCAACAGAGTTGAGGAGGAGTTTGTAGGCAGGAGGAGGGGGCTGATCTTATCCTATGTACTATGTACATTCACTAAGGCGATAGGCTGACAGTCCACATGCTGTACTGTACTGACTCCGAGAAACTCACCGTTTCCCACAACTCAAACAAAAAAAGAGGCGCGTAGGTACTGAAATAACCCGAGACACTTGCGAACGACAGGGGGACATTTTTCAGGGAATGCACAGATATTCCCACACTTTCTGGAGAGGGTTTAATGATCTTCCCGTCCACGGACTGTGGGGGACTCAGGAACATGTCTGCATTCCATGACAAGAGCATCGCCAACAACTCCTCCTGCGTATGCAGTGGACGGGGGGTGAGGTCAACCGGAGCTGACGAGGACAGGACACTCCTGCTACGCTGTTCTGATTGTTGTTGTTGTTGTTGTTGTTGTTGCTGTTGTTTATCAGATGGTAGTGGTCTATAGGAACAAAAAAACAACAGAAATAAACGATGACACATGAAGAAAGAAAAGTTTGAACATACGTATCATTCTTTGTAGAATTTTATGATATTATAGTGAATTTGCTCTCATCCAAAAATCTCATACATGGAGCCAATACTGCAATGCAACAAGTAGCTCACTAAGAACAAAAGCCATTAGAGTCAGCTTGGAGGTCAAACTGCCCTAAATCAAGACCCCAGTTAAGTCAAATACGTATGCAATCAGGTACATACCAACATGTACATGTTTGTCCTGACAATATCTCGACTCAAATTGTACTCTTGGAGAGGAGGAATCCAATTAAGTATCATGTAGAGTTTTCCTCACACAAACTCCATACCCAGTCCCACTTGCTTAGAAAGTACGTACGTACATTGAAGGGCACACCAAACATGTACTTCGTATCAGTGGAATGTACTTACGTACTATCAGTAATGGTTGACATAGTGTACATGAGTTAGGGACTGGGTGAAGTGTATGTATGTATTAACAGAGGTACGTACGTACGTAAGTGCTAACTGGGGTACTTACACAATAAGCAAGTTGCACTGTACTATAAATACTTTTACAATATCCACATTTAACATCCGAACAAACCTTGAAGAATCATTCCTGGTCTCTTTCATTGCATCCAAAATAGCTTCGAATTTGAAGGTATTTGAAGGAGGCTTGTCATTCGTTCTGGCCTTCTTGGAGGTGGTGGGCAGTGGAGCATTCTCCGAGAACACTGCAGCTCTTGGTCTGGAGAAAGGTGCTCCACTCACAACTGGTGGCGGTTTGGAAGGGTCAGATGCTTTACGAGCCTTCTTGGGAATTTCTGAAAACAGAGAAAATATTACAATGCATATGGTGTGAAACATATGAGTAATGTACGCATATGGTGTCAAAGGTGATATATGTATGTAGGTGATGCACACGTGCATCCTGGTTGAGGGGTAGATCAAAGGAAAAACTGTGTGTACATAAGCCATGTAACACAGGTCAGTGATGCAGCACAGGTCACCAGACAGGTTTTGTTGTTAGGATCAATTGAGTGAGAACAAGGCAGGAAATTAGTTAACACATTTCTATTGCATACGTATAATATGTTGTATTGGACTATGCGCATATTTGCTGTATAAATTGTCCACCAGGATACAACTATAACATACAATACGTACATATGGAGATGTATGAACATATTAGGAAGTAGAAGAGTATGTGTATTCAAACTGAGTACACATGTAAGGTAAAACGAGGTAATTCCAATTATTACAAAATTTCGATCACACGCGATTAACCAGCACACGGGAAGCAGGTGGTTGATCATTACTTCCCCGTCAGCCATGTTATAGCTGAGGGCTACCATCACCAGAGGATCACAGCAGTTGTCCTCTAGATCTAAGGCTTAGTACTTGAAGTAGTGAACAGTTTATTCCGAAATTACAGAAATTGTACCGTGATAGGAATTACACCTGTGTACCTTACAATTTCCATCTATATACATATATACATACACACATATACATACCTATATACATGCAAACAAACCACTGTGAAAGAATGATCACTTCCAGATACACAAAGGGACGTGCTAGGGTGATTTACACACACAAACCAACTTGGAAGCACTGTCTGTTGTTCAGTTCCACTTTGCTTTTCAGGTATTTCTCGAGATAAAAGCTGTTTGTCCTTCAGCAAATGCGACAGTGCGTTGCTGGCTTTAGATGACATCTCGTCGTTGCTGGATGAATCACTGCTGCTCCAATCAAGCGGGGGTGGGGGACTGCGCTTCACACCACTCCCTCGAAGTCTGTTCCCGTCAGTGAATATGGCCGACTTCGAACTAGACTTGGTGTGGGCGATAATGTCCTGCTTTAGTATGGTGGAGGATTTACTGGGATTAGAGTCAATACTGACTGAGTTTGTTTTGTGAATTCTGCATGAGATATCTTCTTCTTCATCAATAGCTTTAGTCTTGGAGAATTGTGCCACCTGTTTAGTGACATGGGTGGAATGTATTTCAGGTTCTTCAGATGCCATCTTGTTGTTGCTGGATGAATCACTGCTGCTCCAATCAAGCGGGGGTGGGGGACTGCGCTTCACACCACTCCCTTGAAGTCTGTTCCCGTCAGTGAATTTGGCCGACTTCGAACTAGACGTGGTGTGGGCGATAATGTCCTGCTTTGGTATGGTGGAGGATTTACTGGGATTAGAGTCAATACTGACTGAGTTTGTTTTGTGAATAGTGCACGAGATATCTTCTTCATCATCAATTGTCTTAGCCTTGGAGAATTGTGCCACCTGTTTAGTGACATGGGTGGAATGTATCTCAGGTTCTTTTGCCATTCTTCGAGATTTAGAACTCTTGGAAGGGCGCTGTATAACCTCTGAACTCCACCCAGATGCAGAGAATTTAACAGAAGGAAGATGCAGTGAAACAGATCTTCTCTTCCGCTTCATCCAACCATCATTAGATGTTTGAGGACTTGTACGCACATCATTGATTGACGGTAATGGTTTGTCTTCATCGCCATCTCGTAATGATGGCTGATCACAAATGTCCCTGGAGCCTGATCGAGAATTTGAACTACGTGATTGGGTTCTCTCCACACCAATATGGAGACGGGTATCCTTCTGAACAGCATCTCCGCTCAATGTGGACGTAATATGCTTTCCTTTAGACTGAAGGTCTAGATCCAGTTTGGATACACTGAGGGTCAGACATGGCTGGGGTGTACTCTTGTCTGGTGCAACTTGACTGCTGCCCCTAAGAGACGAAGACATAGAACTGCTATCTGTAAGAAGGGGAATACCCGGGGCTGGGCGTTTCGTTGCAACACAGGACCCAGTTGTGGGGAGTGGGGCCCAAGTGTCACCTGAGAAGGTAGTGAGTGGAGCAGTACGCAAAGTATTCAAACTCTTGGCAGCATGCGAGCTGGTAGTTCGCGAGGTGGTCGTCGACAGCAACACAGAATGGCAGTCATTTTCCTCCACAGATGAGCTCGAAGGTCGTGACATTCTTGTAGAAAGCAGCGAACTTGAGACTGTCTTGTTGGCAATGCTCGTAGGTGTAGAGGATTCTGCACAAGCAACACCACCAACCTTCACTGATGAAGACAAGGGGCTGTGTTCCACTTGGTGCGCTTTATGAGACAGCCTTTCATCAGTGTTTTTCTTCCAGGTGTACACCTCACCAAGTGTAGACTTTTTACTGGGAGTGGCTTTGTTTTGTCTAGGTGTGTTTGTATCCATGGACACATCATCATCATCAAAATTGTCGAAATTTGACAGATCATCTTTCAAATCATTCAATTCTTCGTCAAGGCACTCAATGCCTTGAACACTGCGATCTTGAGGATCTCCCCCTTCTATGCTTTCAATGGTGATTGGATCAATAAAAGACAAAATATCTCTTTCAGGTGGATCTGTCTTCGATAATGTTAGGTTATGTTCAGAAGTGAGCCGACTAGAACAGGACAAGAAAGTACTCCATTTTGATGTGGAAGATTGTGCCTCAGGCAGCAGTTTAAAGAAGGGCGATTGCGGTTGTGCCGGGGACTTCAGCTTCTCTGCAATTTTACTCATTGACTTGCGACCTCCAAAACGTTCAACCCCCTTCTTGCTGCTGTCACCCAGGGATGAAAAGCTGGTTTTGACTTTGGGCAGACTGAAATCAGAATCGTAGTCATCTGAGCCACTTTGATGAGGCGAGAGAGTGTCGGTGGTACCATCTGAGCTTTCTTCAAGGAATTCTGCAGCTAGTTGTAGTTTGCTAGTCTGTGACAACCTTCGTGTCTTCTTCTTCAGGCTCAAATTGGAAGTAGTAGACCTAATTTTGGCTTTACGAGTCGAGGGCCAGTTTTTATGTGGCATAAATAGAACCCTGTCTTTGTACTTTTTGTCTTTGAACTTCTTCACAAGATTCTCCAATTCATCCTCTTTCAAAGAGTCATCACTGTCCACTGTGCTTCCTCTCCGAGGGCGCTTTGTTACACGTTTCGAGCGACTCGATGTAGATGGCGGACACAGGTACCGGTAGCTGGGCACCAGGGTTGGGTACAGGGGAACATCTTTCCTTAGAGGGGTGGCTCGAAGCATCTCCTCCCTGGTAAGATGACGTAGAACAACCTCCTCTTCTTCTGATTTGATACGAGACAGAAGTTCACTCCGTCTGATTACAAGGTCTCTTTCCAGCAACTTTGTCTGCATTTCCCTTTGTAAAGACTTAAGAGGAGTTTTCTTCAAAACTGTGACATTATTGTCAACAGACACTTCATTGGCGTAAGGAATTTTGGTATCCTTTCTCTGCGTTACAGGCTTCCGCTTCAATGGGCTGACAGAGCTAAATTCAAAATCACTATCGTCTGACTCGCTGGACCACAAGATACGCCTTCGTTTCGGTTTACTTGGGGTTAAATCTTTCATGGAATGATGGACTAAGGTTGAAATCTTCCTTGTCAGCGCAACAGAACGCGAATCACCTGTAATGACTGGCATTGGAATAGATTTGGGTTTCACAACACTATCAGCTTCAGTAGAAGTTATTAAGCTACATGTTGGAGTAGCTGTTGCTAAGAGACCAGTTGGAGTAGCTGTTGTTAAGAGACCAGTTGGAGTAGCTGTTGTTAAGAGACCAGTTGGAGTAGCTGTTGTTAAGAGACCAGTTGGAGTAGCTGTTGTTAAGAGACCAGTTGGAGTAGCTGTTGCTAAGAGACCAGTTGGAGTAGCTGTTGCTAAGAGACCAGTTGGAGTAGCTGTTGTTAACCTACCAGATGTAGTAGCTGTTGCCAAGTTACCAGTTTGAGTAGCTGTTGCTAGGCTACGAGTTGAAACAACCGTTCCTAAGCTGCTACTTGAAATAGCTGTCACTGAGTTGCTAGTCACAGCAACAGTTTTGGAGATTGGTCCAAGGCTGATACTACAGGAAGGGGCACTAGTACTGCGGCTAGTTGTTGTGATGGCTACTTTTGTAGTCACCAGGGTGCTGGTTGCGGTGGGTGGTGGTCTAGAAATCCTAAAACACATGCGGTTGGCTGTAGTTGGCCTTTCATATTCAGTCGTCAAACTCTTTGGAATCTCTCTCCGGGTGACTTGAAGCGGGTCTTCTGTGTCTAATACATCATTGCCTAATCCAGCTCCCGTTGAATGCAGAGAGTCTATACATGTGTAAAATATGCACACAATAATGAGGAATAAATTTGACGAGTGTGCATGCGTAGATATGTATGCAAGCATGTACATTTACATATATCTGGATCCGTGACAACACACATATCTACGTACATACGTGAGATTCTACATCAAATAGACTGACAAAGATACATATGTATCCTGTGTACCCCTGAGATCCCAGATGTGACAATTGATTAATCAATTAGCTACCCAAAGGTCACCAAGAGGCTAATCAGGAAAGACGTTATTTACCAATATCACCTTCAGGAAGGAAACACAGTAAATGGATCCTTCATGAAAATACATGAACCTCAAGTATATAAGCTTAGCCTTATAGAATGTATGTATACAAACATTCACCAACATACGTACATAAATATGTATATACATACATACATACGTACATAGATATTCACATATGCATGTACATACTTAAGAACACAAGTGTATACATATGTATATGTAAATATGTACGTATGTACATACACCTACACACATAAATACGTATGTACATGTATACATTTCTACACACATGCATACGTACGTACCTACATACATACGTATGTACGTGTGTAGGTATGCATGCATGTACGTATGTACGTGCATACATTATACACTAAAGAAGTACGGCTGAATATACTTCAGCTCACCAGTATCAGAGAATAACACAGGACTTCCTTGAGCACAGCCCGACACCTCTCCATCACTCCCCGAAATGACCTCAGTGTCATCCGTTGACTGTGTCCCCTCTGACCCTCTTCTACATTCATGCTCTTCCCCAGATGACATCAGTGAGGGACTTTCCCCTCCAAAATGTAACGCATACGTGGAGGTCATGGACAGGCACCCATAGCTATCCTCCAGTTGAGGTTTCCCTGTCACCTCTCCTGTGTTGGAGTGTGGGGAGGATAGTAACAGAGTCTCCTGGACAACCTCCAGTGGACGTTTTGTTACGTTAGCTCCACTGACGTTGTTTGGTGTTGGTGTCGGCTTGACTCCATAGCTATAGGAAGAAATGAAGTAAGTAAAATCGAATGTACATTGAGATCACACCTATGTATATTTCATCTTAGTATATGTACGTACATATGCTACTGTATTGCTAGTAGGGTGTTTAAAAAGTTGAAGGAAGGGAGGCTAACATGTATGTATACCGGTATGGAAACAGGTATTTTACAGACATACGTACGTACATGCATGTATGCATGCACAAGTACATACGTATATACGTACATACATACATACAGACATACATACGTACACACACATACGTACATACATACATACGTACACACATACATACATACATATATACATACATACATACATACATTCTTACATACGTACATACACATGTACACACGTACGGCTTTAAGGACAATTGGTGACATCAGGAGCCAATTGACACTACATACATGCATAGATACATGCATACATACGTACATATGTACATACATACCTCAAATTGTTAAAATCTAAAGTTGGTTCTTTCAACTTCAGTGTGCTATGCAGTCTCGCCAATAAGCCCTTCAGTCCCAGGCTGCACAACTTTGGAACGGAATCCACTCCCTCGAGGACAGGAGAAGCGAAGCCGCACGTTTGGCTCAACCGCGGACTTGATACCACAAGTTGACGAGGAGTCAGGTACCCCGCAAACACCGAATGAGAGGAAACCGCTAAAATCTTGCCACAGAGAGAGCCCAGCATCTGTACAATGTTGCTGCATTGCTCATGTTCCGTGAGCAGAGCAGATAGTAGCAAACACGCCGGAACTGCACACTCAGGATACGACGAGGTACAGGTCGGTTGATCGGTACTGAAGGGCATCTTTGGAGACTCCAGAACAGCACTGTTAGCTGATCCAATCACCACCATGGCCGCCAGGTCTAGAGTAGTGTGGATGTGAGCGGACGATACAGGTGATAGCAGATTTGCTTGCTGCAAAATCAGTGCAATTCGGAAATTATAGGCAAGAACTTTGGCAGAGAAATTGCACAGTTTGTAGACATCGAGGAAGCTGTCAGAATCATTCCCACTTTCCCTAACGCCTTCCTTATATAGGCATAAAAGGTGTGACAATAGGTCGGCGAAAATGTCCAGCTTTTTGCTATTTGGGAGGGAGTTATGCTTCACCACAGACTGAACAAAAGGCACCAGCCACTGAAACACTTCCTCACAGGTTCTACGGTTCCTCTGGTTGGTACGGTGCTTAGGTTTGGATCTCTTTACAGACTCCCACTCGTAAACCAGCTGACTACAAGAAACAGTATCGCTACCAGAAGTGAGCTCTCCATCGGTTCTATCTCTACCAGCCACCGTGATACAGCCTTCACTCATCGATTTTCTCATCTCTTCTACATAGTGAGCGTTTTTAGTTATCAGGGTGACGACTTCCTTGCAACTCCATGAGCAGTGCTCCCAAAGTTGACCCTCCAACCTCTCCAGCAGAGTGATGAAGCACTGTAGAGCAGGCCAGAATGCGGCAGTGGATGGCAGGAGGGTGCTCCGGAGTTCATCTTGACCTCCTCCACACAATGATAGAACTTCTTGAGTGCCAGGATCTGTGGATTTGTCCAAACGAGTATCAGTCAGATAACTCTCATTCTCTTCCTTCCCTTCATCGACAGGGAGAGAGGATTTCAGAACACCAACGACACCATTTATCAAGCTAGTTTTCTCCGATGCAGACAGTTTCGTCCGAATGATGCTCCCTTCGAGGGTTTTAAGAAGCATGCACATGCCGAGCCAATAGGATTTTGGATGACTGGCGGAGAAAAGGTGGCTAGGTAGCAGGGTGGGGGATGCCTCATCCCATACCTCGGATGGCGGTGTGACTACGGTGATATTTGGGACGTCGGTGTCAGCAAAAGTGTCGAGCAATCCCCACTTTGTTACCGACAGCAGCCACTGGATGACCTCTTCTATCTCTCTGTCATACTCATCCAACGTGACCAGACCTAGCGATTTCACCTTGTTCACTGCCCACAACTGTACCTGCAGTTTTCACAACAACAGTCCATATGAATTCACTTAATTATCATATACGTATGCATGCACAATTGTCTACGTATTTAAGTACATACGTATATAAGTATAGCATATTTGTACAAGTATGAACGTATACACATACATACGTATAGCGCTGGGCGGTATCAAAAAATATCAGTTTCAGTATATTGCCAACATCATAGGACGGTATTACAGTATACCGAGTCTTAAGGCTATAGTTGGGCATTGAAATAACTGAATCCTTGATTTAATAATAATGGAATAAATAAATAAATAATCCACTACTTTGTCGTCCTAGTTAACTCGGAGCGCAAAGTACCTCCAAATATCAGATTTAGTATTCTTCTTATCGACAAGCTGAAGTTCATTGCTCGGATCACCCGTATCACCCATTCGCTAATCAAAATTTAAACTTGCAGCCGACGCCGACGCCTTTTTGACAACATTCTCTCATTCCGTCTAACAACGTATTACTCCACACATACACACTTCTCGTGCTCGTAATCATGGCTGTCGCAACGATAGTTTCGAAGGATTCAGAACACATAATTTCAGGGCGAAATTTGAGATCTCAGGAATATACTACTTAAAATATCGGTCAAACCTTAGAGAATACCGTAATATCACGATATCTCGGTATAGAAAAAAGTCAGCCGGTATCAAAACCGTGCACAAATAATACCGCGGTATTACTATATATTCGGTATACCGCCCAGCGCTACATACGTACATACATATGTGCATCTGTCATCTGCAATTAGTAACAGATACACACACACGCACACACACACACACACACACACACACACGTACACAAACACATGCGTATACATACTTACATACATACTTACTTGTACGTACATATGAAACACATGGTCTTAAGTACTGTACATATACATATACGTACATGAGTATTCATGTGCATATGCATGTACATATACACATGAATGAAGACAAAGTTCTCTCACCTCAATGACAGGATGAACAAGAAGCAGGTACACTCCGGGAACTTTCCTCTTGACATTCATCGTCATATCATGGATGACTAGCAATGATATGGCTTCCACCACCCCCCTCCCCACGTCTTTGCAATGCAGGTACCTCGGGTAGGAAAGAGCCTCGCGCAGAGGGATCCTAACATTTGACTGCATCACAGACACATCCTGGGACATAATACATATGCCATCATCGCTATCCTCATCACTTGAGAAAGATGCTTTCTGAATTGATTGCATCAGATGAGAAACACTCTCGCTGAGCGCCGTGGCAAGACGTTCAGTGTCGAATTCAAAGATTCGCTTCTTCTCAGCCAGACTGCAGTTAAGAAGTTCGTCGTCCAGGAGAACATGGAACTGTTCCATACAATCCCTGCATGTTCCGAGGTCCGATATGGAGGCCCTACACCACCACACCGGGTGCGACTTGCTGTTCAGCACACACTCCAAATATTCACTGAAGTGCCTCGTGATCCACTGGAAGTCACTGCACCAAAAGTGGTCTACGGGAGCTACATCGACATCATCCTATAGCAGAGTGAAAGAGTGTGTTAGGACGCACGTATGTACGCACATACCCATACGAAGATATAGAAATCAACGTACAAACTATAGGACTAAGTGTAGTATCCTTAGTACCTTTCGACGATATCTAACTATCGACACAAGTTCAAGTCGGTGTTGAATGCGCATGCACGAATGAGATTCCGGCGATGTGAATGACACGATTTAAAAGTGAGAATCAAGAACAACGTCCAATCAGGGATACGCGGAGTTCCTTTTTAACTATATGAAGTGTTTTCCTGTGTTGGAAACTCACCATGGTTCACTACGCATTGGAATTCTGGTACAAAATGTCATGAACCCAGATAAATAGTAAAGTGGCTATGCCGTGGATGATCAGTGTTTTACCGCCATTTTTCGGCAGAGGGATAACAATTGCGCAACCTTGTCGCCTTCCCAGTCCCACTTCTAACTTTTGCTTGGTGGAATGGAATGGTAACGGACCCACCTGGGGACTCAGCACGGTACGCTACGTATGACGGCTCGACACAGCTCCTCCAGTCCAGACCTAATCAATTACTTGTATCTACAACTAGAGAGGACAGGACGCGTGCAAGGAACTCGCTATAGCCTATAGCTACGTACGTCTTGTTCAACCCACTTAAAAGAACACTAAGCTGTCTGAATGAACATCAATTCCATCTTTGGAAGGTACAACTCTAGACATAAATGCAAGTCTCCTTTCATGTTTAGAGTTAATACCCGAGTATACGTAAATGTATGTATGCAACACAATCTCTCGTCTCATCGCCTATAATAAGTACCAGCTCTGTTTGCCGCGTAAGTCAGAATAAGTATCACGTGAGTAATCCATGGTAACGGTTGCTAAGCTACTGTACGTACCCTATTGCACCCGCTGCAGCTTGTGGCAATTGCATGATGTATTGACAGGCAGAAATGACATCCTAAAAATGTGTTTTATGCTAGAATTGTAGAGTGAAGTGGGGTAATGTGGATTGGGCCTCTTTAAACACTGTTAATCTTCAGCTATGGGTAAAGTGACTCTCAATACTGAATCACATATCTACATACATGTACATAATTATGTGAATTACCAAACACAACTTGTATCAATGGGTCAATTTTAAAGTCCTCAAGGACATCCATTCCAAGTTATCACAGTGTTCCAAGTAATGGCCCCGTTTTACTGCACATTTGAGTTGAGTTAGCAAAAATTGCAGCCTAGGGGTTATGAAAGGGTTGTTGTGTGTTGAATTCTTCTTCTGGAACGAAAGTTGTTTCTCTTTGTGTCTCCTTGCAATGTCCCCTTACACCTATGAATTCTATCCTCTTCAATGTTGATGATTTGATAGCATTACGACTTTGATTACCATATGGGTTTGTGAGTCATTGTTGAATAGTGAATCGATATCCACCTGGAATTGTAATCTTTCCGATAAGTTTTAATATGATTAATTACCCATTAAGAGAGCCAGTGTGTCTTGTATTCAATTAATTGAATAGTTAATCAAATAACATTAAAGACACATATCATTTGTACTGCTGGCATATTACTGTCTACAAGTCTGTGTTGTGAACTCACTCACCCTTTGGACATTATGTGAGGGGAATCATAATCATTATGCTGACCAGGAGCAGTGTGTGTGTTTTGTATGGAATACACTAGTACACTATATAGTACACTAGTAGTCTCATACCCAGACCCTACTTCGACGTCACATAAAATGTAAGCGAAGTAGGGTCTGGGTACGAGACTAGTGCACTAGTGTATATTTGGAATCTGCTGTATGTACGTACGTTTGCAGTGTGTGTACGTATTTTGTATGGAATACACTACTACCCAATTTGTGTACTGGACTACATACGTACTTACGTACATCCATACGTACATATGTATGTATGCAACGTACGTACGTAACGTACATACATATGTATGTAAGGGGTCTAACTACGTACATGTACTACATAATCACAAGCCAATGTATTTATAATTTGTGCCAAATTATTATGACCTTTATCCAGTTCTGAGCATGTATTGTTGGCAGGTAATGTCTATATATAATTATGTCTATATAGACCATGCTATCCAGCTGGTTCAGAGATCTCCACTGCCAGACAAAACACATCTTTACGACTTCCACAGCAATGTCTTTTCCAACGCATCCAATTGTCTTAATGCAGCCAGGATGATGCCTCTCAGGATATCAATTAAGAAGGACAATCATTGTTAATCAAATTAACATCGAATAATTTTGTGTGTGTGTGTGTGTGTGTAGGGAAGGTATGCACCGTATAGCCCATTGTTGACAATGGTAGAAGTAGAGTGGTAGACACAACTGAAGGACAGTAATTGCAGTGTGTGCTGTACGTACATACCGTATAGCGGGAAATATTCGCGGGACAAAATTTTCGCGGATTTCACGGTTTGTCTAACATCCGCGAAAATTTTATCCGCGAATTTTCATTTTTGGAGCCATCCGCAAAAATTTTGTCTCGCGAAAATTTCCCGCTACACGGTATGTATTTGCTTTGGCCTTCATATCACCATGTTTGGTAGATGAGACAGTCACAGTTACACACTTTGGGTTTGGGTCAAGCTTTACAACACACCTTTAGGAACTCATTATAATGGCTATAGTGTACTATGTGTACACGTACACGCACACATTTCAATCATGACTGTAGTTCACCTAAATAGTAATGTGGCGCATGAAATAGCCGTTGTTCCAGCTTCAGAGGATAGTAGTAGAAACAGCTCTGTGCATTTCCTACTGTGCAAGATGGCATCTCACATAGACCTGAAACCTGATCCCACAAATAGCACTGGTTGTTCCAATACCAACAAATCAACCAGTATTTATCAATTTATATACAAATAAAATAATATAAAAATCATGGTGGATGGCAGATTTGGCGGTTGGCACAATACGCATATTATACTTTCCCCATACTAATGAATTCATGCCAGATAATTGTGGCGTAATAAACGGTTTGGCCTATTAACCGGCAGTATATTAAGCGGGTGACACTGTATTGCGAAATTTGAACAGTTACAGCGAATTCCTATTGATCAACCACATCTTTTTCTACCGAACCTTTCTATCTACCACAACTGCCAATACCTGCATAACATACAAACAATAATGAATATATCCAGGTGATCTCCCGAACGTGTAAATCCACCATTTTTTGGAAACAAATTGTGGCTAATTGCCTGGACCCTACTGTACATTTACGTACGTATGTACGCCCATAAGTACATTGTCAGTTATCATGCATGGATAAGACTATATTTATGCATCTCTAATTCCATTTTCAGCTCATTAATGGTGCATGCATGTGATGAACTTGAAACGATATACACTCCCACCACTCTCCTGAGATTACTACCACTTTCGTCAATACAAAAGATTTTGTATGACTTAATGCCATCCCTCACAGTTGACTTCGTCTGATGATGTGAATTTCTTATTGTCTCCTTGTCTTCCAGATTGCACCCTCAATTAACCTCGGTCTATGGCCCATTGTCTGTGTCTGTGTTTATTCCTTTGTGCACAATCATCCACTTACGACTATTATCGCACACGTGTTTCTTGTCCGCGTGTGATTCATTCCCACTCTGCTTCTGTTCCCTCACATCCATAGCTGCAATAGTATTATATGTACGTGTAGGTATGTATTTTGTTGTACTGACCTGTTAAACTAGTATACCACCTTTCAACAAATATGTACAGTTATGATACGTACGTACGTTTGTGCACACACACACACACACACACACACACACACACACACACACACACACACACACACACACACACGCACGCACGCACACACACACACACACACACACACACACACACACGTGCACAGATACATACATGTATATACGTACGTATATTATATGTACTCGAATCGACAGACATACTGGTTGGGTAGCAGTTTATTAATTAGAAGAGCTAAATTACAAACCTCAGCTTCTAATTAGTCATTGTTATATGAGATGGATTGTATTTGAGTATCATTGCTTGTGGTACTTCAGACAACTTAGATGTATCATTTTGCTGAGGTTAACACCAGTATACATCTACCGTATCTCTTCCTTATTTAGTATCAGGGGATAAATGTAATATTTTGTGTGGTCTGTACCACTGTGTGTCTGGTGCACTTGTGGAAAGGATATGCTTGACATAATTTCATGTTCATTAGCTCACACCTGCTTCACAGAAGCATGATCATGAACTAACACAATGTTATGTACGTGTGTACATGTGCACATACATAACTACAAGTATAACATCATGCATACAGTGCATACACGTAGTACATACGTACATACATACACACAAATGCATATACGTAAATGCACATGCACACACACACACACACACACACACACACACACACACACACACACGCGCACACACACACACACACACACACACACACACATACACACACACACAGACACACACACACACACATGCCCCCCAAACACACATTAACGCCATAATCATATAATGCAAACTGAATGGTAGCACACTTGAAACTTGATAAGCATTATCAATTCATCTCCTCCATCAGTATGATGTCATGGCATGATACCCAAGTATGGGTGTATGCAATTCTCAAGGCTGGAGGAGAGATTGATAACACTATGAATTGCAAATTCATCAGTGCAGCCCCACACCAACTAAGTTAGCGCCTTGTCATTATCTCGAATAGGTTTTTATCTCTATACGTACAAAACGTATCGTATTACACTTGAATTCTTTACAAACAGTGAAACACAGTACACAGTACATACATATTACTATCGTATATGAGTTCAAGCAAGCAGCCCGTGTCCACAACATGATTAGCCTGCCTCCATCCTTGTGTTCATGTTACACCACTGTCATTATCAAAGGCTATCATACGACAGTGCAGAGTACATCTTTGGTAGTTCCCACCATACTGACCATCACAGGGAGGGTCACTTTGTACACATATGTATTTCGGGAATATCCACATAGCAACAAAACTATCCTTCTGATCCTGTTACACACCCTATTTTGAAACTACAATTTCAATACGTATATCTACAGTCATAGGTGCCTCTTTGCTGGGCTCATGCACATAATGTGTGTATCCATTTCGATGTGTTACGTCCTTTGTGTGAAGTCCATATGTCAAAGAGATAACGTGTACTGTCTCTTACACTTTGTACCTACATGCATATTGTACGTACATACGTACGTATGTGCACAGAATCTGCAAAGGATATATGTGTACTAAGTGTATGCGTATGTATGTGCAGCATTTTTAAATGCGAAGTATGTACGGTACATACATACGTAGGAGAGCACGCGTGTACTGTCTCCAACACAGTGTACTAACATAATACGTACGTACGTGGGCAACAACTCTGCTGTTATTGTGTCATGTCAAATCTGACACCTTTTGTGTTAGGTTGTCAACAAGTGGGCTAATTTGCCCAATGTCTAACGTCCGACATCCTAATTGATTACCCAATGCTTGACACCAGATAGAAAAGAGGTGATCTCACTCTCAACTCCATCCTCAACATCATCTATCAATGCACTCCACTAATGAGACAATCAGCTTGTTCACACATCACGTTATATGTATTATTAATATATACCATAATGTAATTTGTTTGTGCGATTGTACATTTGTATCAGTGAGGTATGAACGTACGTAATTCATGGCTTGAACCACACGTACGTACTGTACTTATTATTTGCACTGTGGTTAGGTAGACGTTAGCACCAATTATATTATTGAAACAAATGAGATTGAAGGTGTGAAGTAGAAAATTGAGCAAATTGACATTATTATTACAATGAAATTAATGCATTACAATATCAAAGGAAAATAATCTTAATTTGATTACACAATTAAAGTATCCTCTAATCAATTTGACTTTTCTGTGTTCCTTAGTAGTTGAACCATATCAAAGACAATCTTATGATATAAGAAGGTCTGTATGTGTTCACTTACAGCAATCTAATATGGTGAGATTATATACTTGGCTAAATATTACCAGCAACCTCCCTCAACGTAATTAGTTCTGGTAGCCTTGGCAATCAATTGCTTTAGAAATCTCGCCATTTGACACCTAATCTACCAACAATGACTTCTCACACATGTGTGTGTGTGTGTGCGTGCGTGCGTGTGTGTGTGTAGAATTGGTGTTGATGTGTGTGTGTGTGCGTGTGTGTGTGTGTGTGTGTGTGTGTGTGTGTGCGCGTGTGTGTAGAATTGGTGTTGACTAATATCTGTAGTTAACCTACCTGTGTAGTATTATGATTACAGACATGTTATGAAAACCTAGAAATAATGTAACCATAATTCCATAAGCCGGGATGTAATTGTGTTGTGTGTCCATGTTGACACATTGCAATGAATTCTACATCGATGAAGCCGAGTGTTACTAAAACAGCTTCTGATAACTTGTGTACTGTTTAAAGCAGCCATAATTCTAGTATCGTTATGGTTCGTTTGAGCTCCTGTGTGAATTGACCTCTGTTTCCATGGCAGATTATTACGCATAAGTACACATGCATACACACGTACCCAAAATCTGTGTCAGGTTGTATGTATATTGTTGCTGTATAATATCACTGAAGGTATGTTTGGCAACCAAGCTGGAGAAATAGATTTTACTGATTAGGTCTCACCACACATACAACTCTCCTTCGTCTGTACATCTGGGGTGTACAGTGTCAGTGCTTTAACTACATATGTATGTATTGCACTTTCTCCGTGTTACTGTTTACTGATGTAATTTCAAATTTTGTTTTTAAGGAGACATGTTATAAGTTCTGGCCCAACGAGATCACGAAATTCATGGACTTTTTTAACCACATCAAAGTGAACCGTGAGAGTACAATTTCTAAGACTGGTTATGAGGTGACCAGGCCGGATGCCCTTTGAAAAAGGCATGGTAAGTTTGTATTAGTCTATTATTCTCAAATTGTGTGTGTGTACTTGTGTCTATCTGTGTCTGCGTGTGAGTAATAGTCTCTGTATGTGTATCTGTGTGTACGTGTGTTATGAGAATCACTGTGTGTGTATGTGTGTGTGTGTGTGTGTGTGTGTGTGTGTGTGTGTGTGTGTGTGTGTGTGTGTGTGTGTTTGTGTGTGTGTGTGTGTGTGTGTGTGTGTGTGTGTGTGTGTGTGCATGTGCGTGCGAGTGATACTCTTTGCTATCTATATCCTCCAGGTTCCTCCTTGAAATTGAACTTAAAAGTGATATCAGAACCTGTATCCTTCAATTGGAGCTTTCACTGGTGGGGAATTGAACCATTCATGGGTACATATTCTCCCAAGTATATATATGTCAATTTGTTTACTCCACTGTGTCCCATTACAACCATTACTATACGTAGATTGCATACAGTCTGTAGTAGAACCACAACACATCTAATACATACGTAGTGTTGATGTGTTGTACATGTATAGGTTCTTCATGGGTGAGATCAGAGACACTCGATAGCAGTATCTACGTACATATGAAAGTTCCGGTGTATGGTACATGTGGACCACTTGACACTGCATCAACAGCACTCACCGGAATGGTGTTCTGTAATTCGATACATGGAGTGCTGACCACACAATAGCATAATACCTCCAGACAGTCTTCTGAGGTTAATTCACTCTATAAATAGGAATGGAGCTGGAGTTTAGTGTCACTTGTCTTTCCTGTACTACAAGCTAACTGTGAATTTTCAGATTTTAACAATTCAAGCATTTATAGTGCGTGCCTACCTGTGAATGGAAGCTACTATGATGAAAGGCCTCGTTGTTTTCCTGACCTGTGTGTGTTCAAGTCTGTCCGTGTCTGTATCTCCAGGAGAAGTTGGCAGCACCTGTTTCCCTCTGGGAAAACAGACTACTGTTTCCACTGTGGAATTTATTGGAGGAGTACCATTCTTGGGGCAGGATGTGGAATCTTTTCAGGTACGAATGGTAACTGACCAGTTGGTGTGGGGTTAATGTGTCACCTACTTAAGTGTGTGCTGAGAGTTCACTTGATGTGTGTTGAGTGTGTCCACTTGGTGTGTGCTGAGAGTTCACTTGGTGTGTGCTGAGTGTGTCCACTTGGTGTGTGCTGAGTGTGTCCACTTGGTGTGTGCTGAGTGTGTCCACTTGGTGTGTGCTGAGTGTGTCCACTTGATGTGTGCTGAGTGTGGCCACTTGGTGTGTGCTGAGAGTTCACTTGGTGTGTGCTGAGTGTGTCCACTTGGTGTGTGCTGAGAGTTCACTCGATGTGTGCTGAGTGTGTCCACTTGATGTGTGTTGAGTGTGTTCACTTGGTGTGTGCTCAGTGTGTCCACTTGGTGTGTGCTGAGTGTGTCCACTTGATGTGTGCTGAGTGTGGCCACTTGGTGTGTACTGAGTGTATCCATTGGTATGAGCTGAATGTGAACAACCTCTATTATCGAATATTTTAAAATACCTCAATAAGCAAACTTGTATGCTGTATCCACCTGTGTGTGTGTGTGCAGATTGGATCAGGATCATAGTACCTACGTATGTACGTATGTATATGTACTTGTACATGTTAATGTACACATACGTAGTACGTACGTACATATGTAAGGATGTACAGTAGCTAAATGTACTCTTTACATTGATGTTATCTGAAGGCTGTCCCAACTGTACTCGTTTGTATTTGGCTTTTATATTTCAACTTGTCTTTCCGAATTATTTCTTATTTGTCTTGAATGTGCTTGCAAAGTTTCATCAATCCGTCACCATTTCCTCTGCCAGTTACTTTTACCTTCGGTCATGACAAATTAATTTGTGTGATCCACCAACTCCTAGATCTGCTGCATTTTTGATGCGTCAATTGCAGCAGATTATTTATGTAGGATTTTCCGAATGCAATACACACCAGTTGCTCTTATACGTATGTATTGCTACATACGTATGTATAAGAGCATACATACGTATGTACGTATGTAGCTGTTATTTACAGTATATTGTTAGAGGTAATACTTTTGTTGGTTGTATTGTTGTTTTTGTTGTTGTTGTTGTTTTTATATAATAGGTACGTAGTAAATCTACGAATGTTTTGTTTTGTTCTGTTTTCATAGCAACTTCCAGAAGGTTCTGTTTATCTCCATAACTGGAACAGTTTACATTGGGTGGTGGGGGAAATTGTTTCCTTCACGCACCAGGAGTGGGAGGAGAACACAGTGGAGCAGTACTACAGTGTGTTCAACTCATCTCATCTCAGTGTGCTTGCAAAACTCTCGCTTCTCATTGCTAAGACTGACTTTGTACCTGGCTCTACGTTCCTGACAACCTTTGCAGTGTCGTGGTCGTGGAAAGTGTACAACAATGTCACTAAACAAGTGAGTCACCACTGTAACAGGCCACAACCCTCTTTGGTTATGCAATATGCATGACAATGTACGTCATGTATTAATCTTGCACATACGTACATACGTAGACCCATGCATAGTATGTACGTATTCCTATGCATAGTGTGTGGCTTCCACATACGTAAATACACAGACACACACTTGTACATGTACACACACATGTACACGCGCACACACACTCGCACACACACACACACACACACACACACACACACACACACACACACACACACACACATGCACACACACGCACGCATGCACGCTTGCTCACAAATCTTCCAAGTACATACATACGTACATATGTACAATGTACGTACATGATGTATGAATGTACATATGTACATATATACACACTTGTAACATTTGGATTCCAGTCCTTTTTTTGTTGTGTGAAGTGTAGTCGTATGCACTTGCATATATACCACAGAACATGTGATACATGACAGCACATCTTGTGGTCATGTTCCCAATATCCCCAACACATGTACTTGAAACCTTCCACTGTTACACATTAATTTTGTGTTTGAAAGTTTAAAAATTTCCTTTGTATTCAAGTGCAAAACTTGTATAAAAGAACCGCAACGAGTTGACACAAAGCTCTCCACTATGTGCTGTGCTGATCACATTAGTTCACTGACACCGAATCTCAGTTCAAGTTTGTAGTTGAAAGCTAGAGTTACACATGTGTTCATGATTTTTTGAAATTACTCTTTGTATGCATATGTGGATCTAGCATGAAAGAGCCAGCACAAAGCTCCCCACCATGTGCCGTGATGATCACATTAGTTCACTGACACTGAATCTTGGAGAGTGACTGTTTCTGCCACTTGTGAATTCACTTCAACTAGTCTTTAATGTTGCCTTTCCGATAATCCTTATTGAATTATCTGCCACTTGAGAGAGTGAGGTCCTGCTTAGGACAAAGAGTTGGAGCATATCTCATTATGGATGTAATGACATGATAACTGGTAGCGTAATTTGGTAATTCATTTTTATCTGCAACGATCACATCCTATCAGCATGCTGTCAGTAATTGACAACAATGATGGACAGATGTTCCTACATTACTCCATTGTGAGAGCACGCATGTGTGTGTATTTGTATTTATGTGCATATGTGTGTGTGTGTGTGTGTGTGTGTGTGTGTGTGTGTGTGTGTGTGTGTGTGTGTGTGTGTGTGTGTGTGTGTATCCATACATACATATTCACATGGAAATATCCACATACAAACTCCTCACATACTATGCATACTGTACATTATGTCTGTGCACAAGTACATATCCATCCAATATTTTTGTATATATCCTGAACTCGATTTCTTCCATTACACTAAGTAAAGATATCATTTGCTCACCTGGGTATATTGATCCCTCTTTTGACACTATTTGATATTTTCCATCTCATAGGAGTGGATCCATCAAGCCATCCTTGCAACTGATCACAAACAAACATTTGTCATTTTAAACTACTGTTCCGGCCAATGGGATGACATTCCTGCTGGAAAGACGCTGATTATTTCTGGTAGCTCCCCTATCATTAATTACAGGGACGTCCCCACCAGGAAAGGGCCTTATGTCTTTGGGGTTGGTGAACGTATAATGTGTTCACCAGATGCAGACTACTACTGTCTTACAGGTTAGAAATCTGTGGATATTGAATAATTATTGATTTTATGGGTTGTGTGGAGTGTCTGTTTCTTTCCCCGCTTTCCTGCCTGACATGTGACTGTCACACTCTTATCACATGAAATTAATTTGAAAACCTTTGTGGAATGCAGTGTGCTATATATTTCAAATCTGTAATGTTTTGTGTTTATATTCAACCTAGCCCACCCTACTACATAAACACCTTCAAAACTACAGTATTCATGCACATTTCAAGCTCTACTGACCTGTGTACATGATATTTCCAACATACAGTGAAAACTCAGTAATCCACTGTAATTAATTTTCAAAGAATATGGTGGATTAGCGAGTTTGGCGGATTAACTGGATATTCATTGGTACTTGTACATTATATTGATACTGGGAAATTGTGGTGGATTAAAAGGTTTTGTGGATAAAGTGGTGGTGGGTTAACAAGAATTCACTTTATTACTTACATAATATTATAGAAATGCATGCACACAGTACATTAACATGTAGGAGATTTGTTGAAAATGTCTGTGAAAACTGAATTGTCCTATATACGTACCTGTGATATGATACACACCAGTGTCTTGCCCTGTGTTCAGGTGCCCCACATAACTTCAGCCTGGAGGAGGTCACATCCACAACTGCCGAGTTTACGTTCTACGAGTCCCTGACAGAGTTCACACTGGGAGAGTACATGCCTCACGCCATAGACTACACTGTTACCTGCACTGACAGTGAAGGTGGTGCTACATTTGTGGTCAAGACCCATGTAACCTCGGAGAAGAAAAACGTTACTATCGAGAACATGTTACCCTATCGCCACTATCAGTGCAAACTCTCGAAATACATTCGCAAGTTCAACACAACTCAAGAATATGACAGTGTTATCTCCTTCAAGACCCTTGAGGACGGTGAGTACCTATTATATGGTATGTGTGTATGTATGTATGTATGTACGTATGTATGTACGTATGTGTGTATGTATGTACGTATAGGAAGGGTATTATACTGCAGTGAATATGCATTATGTACAAACATAGGAATATTCGTTTCTATACCCTTATGTGAGCATACGTATTTCTATCCTTATGCATGTAAATGTATGTATGTGCAGTACCTGTGCAGTCCTGTAGCTCAATTGATGGCCTCATTTAGCGCTAAGGCAGTTGTTTTGAAATGTCGTAACACAAGGTGTTAGTCTACGTACAATGTGTGTGTGTACGTGTGTGTGGGAGAGATTATAGATGTACTTTGGATTATACATAGATGAAGTTGGATTATAGAGGACATTGGATTATAGTGATGTTGGATTATTGAGGATGTTGGATTATAGTGGACGTTGGATGATTGACATCATTGGATTATAGAGTATATTGGATTATAGAGGATGTTGGATTATAGAGGATGTTGGATTATAGAAGATGTTGGATTATAAAGGATGTTGGATTATAGAAGATGTTGGATTATAGAAGATGTTGGATTATAGAGGATGTTGGATTATGGAGGATGTTGGATTGTAGAGGATGTTGGATTATAGAGGATGTTGGATTATGGAGGAAGACATTTGATCGTTGAAGGGAAACAGTTATAGGAGACAATGGGTTATGGCTGAGATTACTGGGTTTTGATGCTGTCAGATTATGGGTATTTCACTGAGCAACACAGACATACCAAATTATGCCATATCCACTTAGGAGTAAGTGGGATCATGATGATATAGCTGATAACCTCATTCTGCTGTCATCATGAAGTCATATTGTTCACCATACGTCAGGTCACCTGATCCCTCAGATAGCACATGCCAGCAATCACAATTATTATCAAGTTATGCAGATTAGAACTGAATATGGTGCTGAATTCCTCACGTTGTGAATGTTGACATGTGTTGTTGTATGCACTCTGTCGCATTAGTGTCCTCCAAGTTCATTCATTGTGATATTGGCAATCTAATAACGTGTGTTTAATGTGTGATGTTAGTGATGAGTGTTTCATGTATGTGGCGTTTTGTGTATGTGGTGTGTGTGTGTGTGTGTGTGTGTGTGTGTGTGTGTGTGTGTGTGTTTGTGTGTGTGTGTTAATGTATTACACTGTTACCTATGTTCTTTGGACTCTGTTTACAATGTCATATGCATAAAATCAATGTTAGTGATATTAGAGGCCATGTACGTATGTAGGAGTGTATCATATGTATATTTCTCCATTGATATCATGCATATGTATTTCTACATGTGTCATGTACATACACATGTCTATCTCCATATTTTGTTGCCTGTATGCGTGTGAGTGTACATAAGGTTCAAGACATACGTATGTACATAAATACGCATGTGTGTGTTATAACCATTAATATGTGTACTGTATGTACATGCCTATAACCCTGTTTGACAATGATCATGCTATCATTTGTGTATTCCTTTTGCCTCCAGTTCCAAGTAAGGCACCTGATAACATCACCATAGCGACGGTGACATCATCAACTGTCACCTTCAAATGGCAACCCCTAGCACGAAACGAAGCCAATGGAAATGTCCAGTACTTTGTAAACATATCATCGGTCAGTAGTAACATTTTTCTATCAAGCGTTGAGACCAACAAGACGATTGTCACTATCACTGGCCTGTTTAAGAACACACTGCATATTGCCACGGTAACGGCCTTCACCACTAAAGGATGGGGCCCTCCGAGTGATGTGGTATCATTCACGACACTTATCAAGGATGTTGTGGTTGACCTTCCCACCTCAGCATCTATTCCGAGTGTGACCAGTGAGTCCTATAATATATGAATCCAATTAAACATGTACATACATTCTGTATGTATGTTTATGTAGGTGTGTATATATATTGTAATAACATATTATATATATATGTACTGTAATACCTGCGCATTTTTGCGTAAATGCTACACATCTACGTACATGCGTACTGTACATGTACGTACATATGTGTGTACCTGCCCAT
The DNA here is from genome assembly GCA_964020155.1 of Chondrilla cf. caribensis. NCBI lineage: Eukaryota > Metazoa > Porifera > Demospongiae > Chondrillida > Chondrillidae > Chondrilla > Chondrilla cf. caribensis. Next base: position 1,738,952 of record OZ026551.1, on the reverse strand, counting down.
ACATACGTACTACCTATCATTACACATGTACAAAGCGTACATGCATATCTGTACAGATTAGTACATATGGTACATATTTGTACTGTACTTACTGTAGATGTGGCACATACGTAGGTACATCCATAGGGCATATTCATGCATACTATTATTCCGGTAAGACATCTGCGTATTGTGTGTAGATTATAACTGTGTTAATGAGGCATTATTTGTAGTTGAAAAGTGTACATCGTAACATGCAATAACTGCCCATTCTTTTGCAACGCAGTGTACGTACATGGATACATAATATTATACTATTCATACTCACTCCTACAATTCTTATCCTCTACCAGTTCTGTGTACCAATGTTCATTTCTGATATTGTCACAGATGTTGGAACTGACTCAAGAGTTACAGACAATATCCAGCCTTCTCCGTCCCTACCTCGAGCAACCAACTTGGCCCCCAATCCCATCTCTTCACAGGTCAAACCCTCTCTTACGAAAGTCTCCAGTGATGGAACTCGTACAGAGAGTAAGAACCTTCAAACAACAGACCATGATCCCAACAGTGTGTCAGCTCAGACACTTTCTCAAAGTCACTCTTCTAACCGTCATTCCGGAGATATGACAACATCTGTTGGTATAGATGTTCCCACTAATGTCGCAGTTTCCGGTGTATCAACGGGAGATGTAGCAGCCATTATGTTGGGTGTTCTGTACACAGTAACCATCCTCGGGGTCATTGCATCAGTCCCTATATTGTGGTTATATTGTAGGATCAGGAAGCAGAAGAAGACTATGGAAAGAGCATCTTTTAATACCAGTGAAAAGGCTCCAGTTGACACCAACTTCAGGTTTGAAAGCAATTGCTAGGAACATTGGACGTCTGAACAACTAATGTGCTATAGTCACTGACAGTATACAACTCTCTTTATCACTGCTGTGTGTATGCAACATTTATATGTGAACAAACATTTTACGGTCCATTTACTACCTATGTCATGTATTGGTGTGACCTAACATTAGCATCCCTCTTTATAGTTTTATCTTGCCCACTTTCAACATACAATTATTACACACATTCCGTCTAGTAAATTCTGTGTATCATAATAATTATAAATATAATTATTATTATTATTATATGTGTATGTGCATGCGAAAAGGGCCCTTAGCGATTTTTAGGGGCTGCCGCAGGCAGCCCCTATATTGTTTTCATTTCGACTTCCGGTATGTAACGCTCGTCCGATAGATAGATATAATAATATTATAGATAGATAGATAGATATATAATATGTGTTCCTACGCGTAACAGCAACAACGAATTTATATTATAATTTATATTGCGCGAAATAAAGATGGCCGATTTCGAACGCCGACAATTAGAAATTGAGCTAGAATTCGTGCGCTGAAGCTTCGCCGAACGTAATAACTTCAGCGAAGGTTCTTCTAAATGCCCAAGTAATTAGAGTGCGGGGGGCGGCAGCCCCACGAGTTTTTAAACTCGAATTACTTGTTTGTCGAATGCGCGTTTTTGGTATTGTTCGATAGCCTATTCAACACTGCCGACGATGGCGCTATCATTTAGATCATAGGAGCGACTATTTATGCGCTACAGGTCTTTTTTGAGTCCCTCCGCGCAACATTATAACAGATAACAGGCTCATTTCCGTTTTTCGCACTGGATCCGTATACTGAAGATGTCATACCATACTGACCAATGGAAAATCATGACGTCATTCAAGGCGAATCCGCATTCAAGATGGAACCGCATAACTCCGTATAATTTTAAATGGCGACTTTGATCGTTTGACAAAAAGGCTTCGTTCTCGAAAAGTACGAATCGTATCGACACGACGCTTTCAGAACTTATTCTTTATCATTATATGAGCAATTTGATCGAATAAAACGAAAACCGAAAATTTTGTGTTATTTGGCTGTTTTGATACATTCCGGACATTTTGATAACAATGGCTAAGGGCCCTTTTCGCTTGCACGCTCACATATTAGCCTAGCTATAGTATTAATCAATGTCACTCTTTGCTAATAATTGCATAATAATCAAATTCAACCTTAGGATTGATCAAGCTTGTATATTAGATACATGTCAACTTATTATCATTATATTGCAATAATTGTATATAAACTGCATTCAAATAATAATTAGTATAATACTATTATGATTATAATATATAATTATAATAATTATGACATTGTAATAAAAATATGCATTTTGTGTGTGTGTGTGTGTGTGTGTGTGTGTGTGTGTGTGTGTGTGTGTGTGTGTGTGTGTGTGTGTGTGTGTGCATGTGTAATATTTACATGTGCGCATGCACACTTAATTAAAGCACATGTACACTTGCGTATACGTAATAAGTGTTTTGTACATGTAAATGATGCTTCTCTTCTTACAATAATGCAGTGACTGTCATTCTATTCTTGAATATGTCTCCAAAAATGAATGTGTCTTTCTCTAATTTTCTGCACTATTCTCTTGGCAATCCACAAAACTATTGGTATAGCCACATGGCGTAGTAGGAAGTACACAGATGTTGAGACACTTTGAGTCTTTTCTCCATATTTGTTCAGATGTAGTACAAGTGTAATACTGAATGTTAGTGATCCAAACCCAAAGACAAGTACTGCTATAAACAAAAGTAGCAGTATCTGTCGAAATGCTTGTTTTGGTGTGATTCTGTATTCCTCTTCTTTGATAAAGATTTGATCAATTGTGAATGGAATGGATGTTATGATGATGCATACAAACATTGCACACCACACTGTGAGAATGGCAAATCCATACAAGTGTGGATTAGCACTCACTAACAAGAGTTGAAATGGAAGACATTCCAGTAGACATATAACACTGATGTAGATCCCCCAAATAGATATTGTCGTAATGATTCTGTGTTGTTTTCTTCCACAACATTTCGTTAACATGCTCCATGCTTCGGGGATGGGAAATGTAATGTACTTGCTATGAATGTATGCCATGATTCCAATTATAGCGATTAGAATACATACTAGAGTATGGACAAATATTTTGTATCCTAAAATTTTGTTTGAATTGTCTTCAAATCCATAATTTGCAAGCAGTAGTAATTTAGCAATAAGGTATATGTTGAAGACATGAGCAAGACTTGCTACAGCCCAGAAGAAAGGTACTTTAGCTTTGCTCCTACATTGTTGAAGGCTTTCAACCAATTGTCCTCCCTTGATGTACAGTAGGAAGGGAACCAGCACCATGAGAGTAGGAACTAACAAGTAGAATATATATTGTGTATCATATCCTGACATTACCATCGCCCCTTCATATACTGTTTTTCTTGGCATAGTGGCTTGAATGTCAACGTCATACTTGAAACCAGTATCTCTTAAATGCACATCTAAATGCATGTAGAATATCTCTGATGCTGCTTTGTCCTCAAATTTCCTTCCCAATTCAGATGAAATGCAATGCATTAGCTGTAGAATGATAGAATTATGATACAAGTAATTTTCTATTTACAAGATATAAGTCGCATCTTATATCCGGTGTAGGATGCTTCTAATGCACTTAATGTGTTGAGTGGCACAATTAATCCTATAAAGAATCTTGTAATATGGAGCCTATAATGTACTAACATAAAAAGCAGGATACGCGTATAATAACCCCAAGGAGAAGTGATAATTATAGCTACAAAGCCATACCGTATAGCGAGAAATTTTCGCAGGGCAAAATTTCCGCAGATGGCTCCAAAAATGAAAATTCATAGATAAATTTTCGCGGATGCTGGCCAGTGTCACGCCACAGAACAGCAAGAACGCCTAATTCGCGGATGTTAGGCCAATCGCGAAATCTGCGAAAATTTTGTCCCATGAATATTTCCCGCTATACGGTAATTTACTTTTAGATAATATTTTGTGCCAAAAAAAATAACATGTTATGAGGTATAATATGTTGTGAACTTTTGTGTTAACATTCCTCAGATATTTATACCCTTTCACTATAATGATTTTATGTAAACTGTTTTGAAAAATAACAGTAAACACACAGATTCTTGAGTGTGCCTAAAACACAAATTTGGGGGGTTAGCGATGCCCCCAAATTTGAGACATAATCACTAACACAAAACATTCATGTAAGATCAGAAGATTTGCTGAGAATATGTGAAACCCAACCTAAGCTAGCAACTGGAATTAATCAAAAACATGACTCAACATTATTGTCACCTCGATCCCTGAATTACGGCTGTTTCAAGGGATAAACAATATGTTTACTGTTGAAACCTGATAAATGTGATGAAACAGCTAAATCATCAGGTTGAAGCTTAATCAGAATTTAACCACCTAGTTCAGAACGTGTTTAAATGAGCTAGATCAGTATAATATATGTTTTTAGTTCATGAGAAAACTGTTCTTGACAGGAGGAACAGAGTTAAAATCATTGTACTTCCAACTTTAATGATGTCATTTACTAAGCCCTACTGTTCCCTATATGATCACTACCAAACACTATTAATTAAATAATGGCTTCGGCTTATTACCCATAAAATATTGTAATAATTCAAAGAGAGACTTATAAAAAATTCCCTAACCCCTCGCCATTTGTCAACTAGTGAACTATGTGACATGGTTTAGTTGATCATTTTCTTCATTTCATCCACCCATGCATCAACAAGAATGTAAAAAGTACATAATACTGTATTTACATCACATTCACCTGTGTGGTTACATCTCCCAAAACTGGCCAGTTATCGTCAGTGATTAGTGGACTTTTGATGCAGGCAATCTGTCTTGAGGGGAAGAATGGAGAAGATTTGTTGAATAAAAGGTAATAAGTAAGTGTGGGTAGGTATTCTCCAAATTCCAATAAGAACCAAGAAGTAAAGACGCTGTATATTGGTGTAGTGGTCCACATGTACCAATATATCTTGTGATAAGTGTAGTTTATTCCCGGGTATGTCCTCCATGGATA
>OZ026551.1:1706517-1726517 GCA_964020155.1 Chondrilla cf. caribensis | reverse complement strand
CGCATCTTATATCCGGTGTAGGGTGCTTCTAATGCACTTAATGTGTTGAGCGGCACAATTAATCCTATAAAGAATCTTGTAATATGGAGCCTATAATGTACTAACATAAAATGCAGGATATGAGTATAATAACCCCTAAGAGAAGTGATAATTATAGCTACAAAGCCATACCGTATAGCGGGAAATTTTCGCGGGGTAAAATTTTCGCGGATGGCTCCAAAAATGAAAATTCACAGATAAAATTTTCGCAGATGCTGGCCAGTGTCACGTGACAGAACAACGAGAACACCTAATTCACGGATGTTAGGCCAACCGCGAAATCTGCAAAAATTTTGTCCTGCGAAAATTTCCCGCCATACGCTAATTTACTTTTAGATAATATTTTGTGCCAAAAAAATAACATGTTCTGATGTATGCTGTGAAATTCTGTGTTAACATTCCTCAGATATTTACCCTTTCACTATGATTTTATGTTTTGAAAAATAACAGTAAACTCACAGATTCTTGAGTGTGCCTAAAACACAAATTTGGGGGGTTAGCAATGCCCCCAAATTTGAGACATAATCACTAACACAAAACATTCATGTAAGATCAGAAGATTCGCTGAGAATATGTGAAACCCAATCTAAGCTAGCAACTGGAATGTATCAAAAACATGACTCAACATTATTGTCACCTCGATCCCTGAATTACGGCTGTTTCAAGGGATAAACAGGTATGCTTACTGTTGAAACCTGATAAATGTGATGAAACAGCTAAATCATCAGGTTGAAGCTTAATCAGAATTTAACCACCTAGTTCAGAACGTGTTAAAATGAGCTAGATCAGCAGTATATATGTTTCAGTCCTTGAGAAAACTGTTCTTGACTGGAGGAACATCGTCCTGGTCATAAGACACACAGTACCGAGTTAAAATGTACTTTCAACTTTAATGATCTCATTTACTAAGTCCTACTGTTCCCTATTTACCCATAAAATATTGTAATAATTCAAAGAGACTTATTAGGAAAAAATTCGCTAACCCCTCACCATTTGTCAACTAGTGAACTATGTAACATGGTTTAGTTGATCATTTTCTTCATTTCATCCACCCATGCATCAACAAGAATGCAAAAGGTACGTAATACTGTATTTACATCACATTTACCTGTGTGGTTACATCTCCCAAAACTGGCCAGATATCGTCAGTGATTAGTGGACTTTTGATGCAGGCAATCTGTCTTGAGGGGAAGAATGGAGAAGATTTGTTGAATAAAAGGTAATAAGTAAGTGTGGGTAGGTATTCTCCAAATTCCAGTAGTAGCCAAGAAGTAGTAACACTGTATATCGGTGTAGTGGTCCACATGTACCAATATATCTTGTGATAAGTGTAGTTTATTCCCGGGTATGTCCTCCATGGATAGGTCCCAAGTGAGCACTCTTCAGGAAGTAGTTCTGTGTAGTTGGAGAAATAGGCTATGATGACACTAGATGGTTTAGCCCGATTAATTGGGTAGAAGGCATTGAGGAGTTGTTGATAGTTGTCAGAATAATCTTTAATGGAGTTTAGTATTTCCAAAGGGTCGTCACAAACTTGATATTGGTCACATTTCCCACGCATTCCTTCTACAAGGATGATCCACATGAATAATGTCATTGGTGAACTCATTCCTCACTAGTCTTGTTCCTGATAACCACAGTATGTATATGGCAAGCAGTTCTTATGACACACTTAATAACTATATACATATTCATGTCTCCCATTCAGGATGTTTACTGCTTCCAATTCCATTGCACCTGCAGTTACATTAAATTTTATAGCTATAATTTTCACTTTCAAAATGATATTTGTTATTTTGATTTCAATTTCAACCCCTCGTGACATAATACACATAACATAATATGTGTTGTCCCTTCCAAATCACATGTACTACTAAATACAGTCATATACGTCGATTACTTTCGGAGGGTGTTAATCCGAGGTGATTAATTGAAAGTTTAGCTGCATATTTATCTGCACATCCCGTTGGAATGGACATAACTAGCTTGTGTCATAGGAAAACAAATATTAAATGCTCCATTGTTCACTGTCGCTGATGTTATTTGTGAAAGGGAATTGTTCTGATTAGTTAATGGAAAAGGTAATACATAGTTAATGACTTGATTCCAAGCGTGTTGTAGAGATTTTAAATTCATGCATGATCCACTTTCTTTCTTCGTATGTAAGGCTACTCTGTGTGTGTGAGTATGCTCATGTGCATGTGTCTGTGTAATTGTGTGTATGTGTGCGTCCATACATGTAATTATGTGGGCTACCCGTGTTCATGCAACATAAATCAATTACACTGATTCACATACCTACTATAGATTCAGATGCAATTGTACACTCTGCAAGTAATCATTTGTATCCTATATTATAATTATACTATCCATAGTAGTACATACTGTGAAATATGTCTGTGTACATGTACATATCCATCCACTAACTATTTATCCCAATACCACTTTTGTCCAAAGCACTAAGTAAAGATATCACGTGCTCACCTGTGTATATTGATTCCTCTGTCTGACATAGGGATTTCACTGTACAACACACACATGCCTAGTTAGCTTACATGCTAAGCTATTTTCATCAGGTAATGCAGATTAGAACTGTTTATGGTGTTAATTTCCTCAAGTTGTGAACATTGACATGTATTGTTGCATGTACTCTGTCGCATTAGTGTCCTCCAAGTTCATTCATTGTGATATTAGCTATCTAATGATGTATGTTTAATGTGTGATGTTATAGTCAATTAATGGACAGTTTGCTATCTTGGAACAGTTGTGTGTGCAGTGTTGGTAAATATTAAGAGGTAATAGTGTGTGTTTTGTGTGTGTGGTGTGGTGTGATGTGGTGTGGTGTGGTGTGTGTGTGTGTGTGTGTGTGCATGTGTGCGTGTGCCATTGTGTTAATGTATTTGTCTGTGTATAGTGTCTTTGGACTCTGTTTAAATGTACATAAAATCCATGTTAATGAGAGTAGTGGTCATATAGGAGTGCCCATATTATCACTAGAGCACATTTCTCGTCTATGATATCATGACATAATATGTATTACATGTGCCACATGCATATAATATTAAGTACATGTGTTGTAAATAATATTATCTTTGTTACCTGTATGCATGTGAGTGTTCACAAGGTTCGCAACTTCAAAGCATAATACATATGTAAATACAAACGAATGTGTTATAACCAATAACATATTATGTGTATGTTATGTGGATACCTATAACCCTGTTGGCCAATGATTGAACATGCTGTCATTTGTGTATTCCTATTGCTCCGGTACCAAGCAAGTCTCCCGCTAACATCATGCACCATGAAGGTGACATCATCAACTGTTGTGATCAAATGGCAACCCCTAGCACAAAACAAAGCATATGGGAATGTCCTATACTTTGTAAACATGGCATTGGTCAGTAGTGCCATTTTTATCAAGCGTGAGACCAATGAGTTCATTCTCAATATCACTGGCTGTTCACTAACACGCTGCATATTGTTAAGGTAACAGATTCACCACTAAAGGATGGGGCCCTCCTAGTGATGTGGAATCATTCACGACACTTCTGGAGGATGCTGTTCTTGACTTTCTCACTTCCACATCTATTCTGAATGTGACCAGTGAGTCCTATGAATCTATTTATACATGCATATACCTACAGTACATACAGAATGTGCCTGTGTACGTGTGTGCATGGTATGTATGTTGGTATGTACTGTAATATCTCTACATTCTTGCATAAAATTAATTATGGTACATACCTATGTATGTGAATGCTGTATCTGTATATAGGTACATGTCTGTTCATACATATCTTCACATATCATTACATACAATGTCATATATTATATGTACCTGCATTTACAAAATGTACATACCCAGACCAGATCTGTACATATTAGTATACATGATGCATATTTGTACTGTACATACTGTACATGTGGCATATAGGTATAGTGTATTCATATACCATTATTCCAGTAAACCATTTGTGCATTGTGTGGAAATTCACAAGTGAGATGAGGCATTATTTGTTGTTGAAAAGCTTACATCATAACATGCAATAACTGCCCATTACTTTGCAACATAATGTACATGGATGCATGTTATTTATACTTTGCTCTTACAGTAGCAATTCTTATTCTCTACCAGTTCTGTATACCAATGTTCATCTCCTATATTGTCACAGATTTTGGAACTGACGGAAGATTTACAGATGATCTCCAGCCATTTTCCTGACCCCATCTCTTCTCATGTCAAGTCCTCTCTTTCCAAAATCTCCAGTGATGGAACTCGCACAGAGAGTAAGAACCTTCAAACAACAGACCATGATCCCAACAGTGTGTCAGCTCAGACACTTTCTCAAAGTCACTCTTCTAACCGTCATTCCGGAGATATGACAACATCTGTTGGTATAGATGTTCCCACTAATGTCGCAGTTTCCGGTGTAACAACGGGAGATGTAGCCGCCATTATGTTGGGTGTTCTGTATATACACAGTCACCATCCTCGGGGTCATTACATCAGTCCCTATATTGTGGTTATATTGTGGGATCAGGAAGCAGAAGAAGATTATGGAAAGAGCATCTTTTAGTGAAAAAGCTCCAGTTGATACCAACTTCAGGTTTGAAAGCAATTGCTAGGAACATTGGACATCTGAATGATTAACTTGCTAGTCACTGACAGCATGCAACACTCTTTTATCAGTGTATGTACTACCTATGTCATGTGTTGGTGTGACCTAACACTATAGCATCCTGTTTTCTATTGCCGTATGCAGCATACAATTATTATACATACTCCATCTAAACTCTGTGTATCATAATAATAATTAATATTATATTAGCCTAGCTATAATAGTAATCACTATTATAATTATAAATCTTTGCTAAAATTGCATAATAATCATTTTAACTTAGGATTGATTGAGTTTATATGATATTATATTGAATGCATGTCAAATTATTATTGGACCGGGTATATAATAATGATGTAATCTGCATTCAATTAAATGAATAATAAATTCATTAATAAGTATTAGTAACTGTATGCATAATAAATTTTATGCGTAAGTATAATGTGATTTGCACATGTAAATGATGTTTCTCTTCTTACAAATTCTCATTACAGCCATTCTAGTCTTGGATATGTCTCCAAAAATGAATGTGTCTTTCTCTAATTTTCTGTACTATTCTCTTGGCAATCCACAAAACTATTGGCATAGCCACATGGCGTAGTAGGAAGTACACAGATGTTGAGATGCTTTGAGTCTTTTCTCCATATTTGTTCAGATGTAGTACAAGTGTAATACTGAATGTTAGTGATCCAAATCCAAAGACAAGTACTGCTATAAACAAAAGTAATAGTATCTGTCGACATGCTTGTTTTGGTGTGATTCTGTATTCCTCTTCTTTGATGAAGATTTGATCAATAGTGAATGGAATGGATGTTGCGATGATGCAGACAAACATTGCACACCACACTGTGAGAATGGCAAATCCATACAAGTGTGGATTAGCACTCACTAACAAGAGTTGAAATGGAAGAATTGCTGACAGCCATACTACACTCATGTAGATCCCCCAAAGAGACAATGTTGCAATGATTCTGTGTTGTTTTCTTCCACAACATTTCATTAACGTGCTCCATGTTGTGGGGATGGGAAATGTAATGTACTTGCTATGAATGTATGCCATGATTCCAATTATAGCGATTAGAATACATACCAGAGTATGGTCAAATATTTTGTGTCCTAAAACTTTGTTTGGATTGTCTTCAAATCCATAATTTTCAAGCAGTAATAATTTTAGCAGTAAAGTATATGTTGAAGACATGAGCAAGACTTGTTACAGCCCAGAAGAATGGTACTTTAGCTTTGCTCCTACTTTGTTGTAGGGTTTTAACCAGTTGTCCTCCCTTGGTGTAGAGTAGGAAGGGAGCAAACAGCGCAAGAGTAGAAACTAACCAATAGAATATATATTGTGTATCGTATCCTGACATTACCATCGCCCCTTCATATACTTTTCTTCTTGGCATAGTGGCTTGAATGTCAACATCATACTTGAAACCGTTATCTCTTAAATGTAAATCTAAATGCATGTAGAATATCTCTGACACTGCTTTGTCCTCAAATTTCCTTCCCAATTTAGATGAAATACCCTGCATTAGCTGTAGAATGATTTATGATACAAATAATTTTGCATTTTACAGAATACAAGTTGTGACTTATATCCGGTGTCGGGTGCTTCTAATGTGTCGCGTGGCACAATCCTATAATAATAATAATATAATGAGCCTATAATGTATTCGACATAAAATGTGGGATATGAGTATAACCCAAAGTGAAGTGATAATTATTATAGCTACGAATGTACATTCAACTATAATATTATCAATTACCAAACCTACTCTCTCCTATATGATCACTACCAAACATTATTACTTAAATAAGGGCTTCATTTTTTATTACCAATAAAATTGTGTAATAATCCAAAGAGAGTGTAGTAGTAGGTAAAAATTCGCCGTAGTGGAGTGAACTATGCAGTATGGTTTCATTGATCACCTTCTTTATTTCATCCACACATCAACAAGAATGTAAAATGCTACATAATACAGTATTTACATCACATTTACCTGTATGGTTACATCTCCCAAAACTGGCCAGTTATCGTCAGTGATTAGTGGACTTTTGATGCAGGCAATCTGTCTTGAGGGGAAGAATGGAGAAGATTTGTTGAATAAAAGGTAATAAGTAAGCGTGGGTAGGTATTCTCCAAATTCCAGTAACACCCAAGAAGTAAAGACGCTGTATATAGGTGTAGTGGTCCACATGTACCAATATATCTTGTGATAAGTATAGTTTATTCCCGGGTATGTCCTCCATGGATAGGTCCCAAGTGAGCACTCTTCAGGAAGTGGCTCTGTGTAGTTGGAGAAATAGGCTATGATGACACTAGATGGTTTAGCCCGATTAATGGGGAAAAAGGCATTGAGGAGTTGTTGATAGTTGTCAGAATAATCTTTGATGGAATTGAGTATTTCCAAAGGGTCATCACAAACGTGATATTGGTCACATTCCCCACGCATTCCTTCTACAAGGATGATCCATACAAATAGTATCATTGGTGAACTCATTCTTCTTGTTCCTGATAACCACAGTACGTATAATATTATGGCAAGCAGTTCTTATGATACAGTCAACTATATTAAATATTCATGTCTACCATACAGGATGTTACTGCTTCCAATTCAATTGTGTCGGCAGTTTGCATTGAAGTTTATAGTTATAATTTTCACTTTCAAAATAATAATTGCTATTATACTTTCGATTTCAACTCCTCATGACATAAGACACATTACATCACATATGTGTTGTCCATTCCAAGCCGGATGTACAACTAATGCAGTAATACGTCTATTAATTTCAGAGGGCGTTATTGTCTGAGGTGATTGACTGAAAGTGTGGCTGTATAATATGTATATGCACATCCTGTTGGAATAGAACTAGCTTGTACCTTGGGACGACAAATTCTTTATTGCTCCATTGTTCACTGTCGCTGACGTTATTTGTGACAGGGAATTAGTTTGATTGGTCAATTGAAACGGACATGGAATGGACATAATTAGCTTAGAAGAGCAGAGAAGATTTGTGATGACATCCACATGAGGGGAGAAATTAAACACCTAAGGAACGTTTTCAAAAAGAATGGCTACCCCTAGATCATACATAAATTACTTTTGGAGGCTGTTAGTCTGAGGTGATTAATTGAAAGTTTAGCTGTATATTTATCTGCACATCCCGTTGGAATGGACATAACTAGCTTGTGTCATTGGACGACAATTTCTATATTGCTCCATTGTTCGCTATCGCTGCTATTATTTGTGACAGGGAATTGTTCTGATTGGTTTATGGAATGGGCAATGCATAGTTAATGACTTGATTCCAAGTGTGCTGTAAAGATTTTAAATTCATGATCCACTTACTTTCTTCATCTGTAAGGCTACTCTGTGTGTGTGAGCATGCTCATGTGCATGCGTCTGTGTGATTGTGCATGCATGTATGTGTACATACATTTTATATGCAATTGCATGGACTAGCCATGTTCATGCAACATAAATCCTTCACACTGGTTCACATACCTACTATATCTAATTTTAAATTAATAGTTCATAGATTCAGATGCAATTGTACACTCTGCAAATAACAATTTGTATCCTAAATAATTATAGGTTTCACTACCAAAAGCTCTACAAACATTAAATTTTTAACCTGGCATTGAACCATCATCATTCATCAGCATGGTGAAATATCCACATAATATTAACTCCCACACACTATCCATATTATAGTAGTACATACATAGTGTACCATACATGCCTGTGTCATCCATCCACAAACTATGTGTCCCAATACCACTTTAGTCCAATGCACTAAGTAAAGATATCATGTGCTCACCTGTGTATATTGATTCCTCTTTCGGACATGGGCATTTCACTGTACAACTAATAAACAAAGTTCATCAAATTATGCAGATTATAACCGATTATGGTGCAAAATTCCTCCAGTTGTGAATGCTGACATGCATTGTTGTATGTACTCTGTTGCATTAGTGTCCTCCAAGTTCATTCATTGTGATAATATTGGTAATCTAATAATGTTTGTTTAATGTATGATGTTATAGCCAATTAATGGATATATTGCTACCTTAGATCAGTTGTGTGTGTAGTGTTGGTAATAATAATTAGTATTTTGTGTATGTGGTGTGTGTTAGCTTTGTGTGTGTGTGTGTGTGTGTGTGTGTGTGCGTGTGTGTGTGTGTGTGTGTGTGTGTGTGTGTGTGTGTGTGTGTGTGTGTGTGTGTAGGTGTGTATATGTGTGTGTGCACATGTGCGTGTGCTGTGTGTGTATGTCTGTGTGTATGTGTGTGCACATGTGTGTGTGTGTGTATGTGTGTGTGTGTGTGTGTGTGTGTGTGTGTGTGTGTGTGTGTGTGTGTGTGTGTGTGTGTGTGTGTGTGTGTGTGTGTGTGTGTGTGTGTGTGTGTGTGTGTGTGTGTGTGTGTGTGTGTGTGCATGTGCATGTATGTGTGTGTGTGTGTGTGTGTGTGTGTGTGTGTGTGTGTGTGTGTGTTTGAGTGTGTGTGTGTGTGTGCTTGTGCATATGCCATTGTGTTAATGTAACTGTCTGTCTATAGTGTCTTTGAACTCTGTTTAAATGTATACAATATCAATGTTAGTGATATTAGAGGCCATATAGGAGTGTATCATAGGGGCAATATCACATTTCTTCGTCTGTAATATCATGTCATGTGTATTTATTTTATTTACATTACGTACACATGTTGTACATAATGTAATAAATAATTTGTTGCCTGACAGTGTATGTATGTGAATGAGGTTCTCAACTTCAAAATATAATATGTACATGTGTACATACAAATGTATATGGATTAAACCCAATAATATAATACGTGTACGTTATGTACATGCCTATAACCCTGTTGGCCAATGATTGAACATGCTATCATTTGTGTATTCCTTTTGCTCCAGTACCAAGTAAGGCTCCTGCTAATATCACCATAGCGTTGGTGACATCATTAACTATCACCATCAAATGACAACCCCTAGCACAAAACAAAGCATGTGGGAATGTCCAGTACTTTATAAACATGACATTGGTCAGTAATGCCATTTTCTAGCAAGTGTCAAGACCAACAAGTTGAATGTCACTATCACTGGCTGTTCACGAACACGCTGCATATTGCTACAGTAACAATATTCAGCACTAAAGGATGGGGCTCTCCGAGTGACGTGGTATCTTTCACAACCATGATCCCAACAGTGTGTCAGCCCACACACCTTCTTAAAGTCATGCACTCTTTTAACCATCATTCCGGAGATATGACAACATCTGTTGGTATAGATGTTACAACTAATGTAGCAGTTTCCGGTGTACCAACGGGAGATGTAGCAGCCATTATGTTGGGTGTTCTGTACACAGTCACCATCCTCGGGGTCATTGCATCAGTCCCTATATTGTGGTTATATTGTAGGATCAGGAAGCAGAAGAAGATAATAGAAAGAGCAATGCCATCTTTTAATACCAGTGGCTCCAGTTGATACAGTGAAACCTCGCTAATCCGACACCTCTATAATCCAACATTCTCTCTAATCCGACCATTATATCATAGACACTCTAAAGTTTAGAGTGTCTATGATTATATGAGGTACAGTCTCCTTACATAGGTATGGTAAGAGGCACTCCATAATCCAACAGCCTCCTAATCCAACATTATTCTCAGGTCCCCTTGAGTGTCGGATTAGAGAGGTTTCACTGTACCAACTTTAGGTTTGAAAGCCATTACTAGTAGCCATTGGACGTCTGAACAATTAACTTGCTATAGTCACTGACAGCATACAACTCTCTCTATCACTGCTGTGTATATGCAATATTTAAATGTAAAATGAACATTTTACAGTGTATGTACTACCTACATCATGTATTGGTGTTAGCGTCCCTCTTTATAGTTATCTCATGCCCATATGCAGCATTCAATTATTTCACAAGTTCCATCTGAATTCTGTCTATCATAGTAATTATAATAATTATTATTGTGTTAGCCTAGCTATAATATAAATCAGTATAATATTATGCTAATGATTGCATAATAATGAAATTTAACTTAGGATTGATTAAGCTTGATTATATTATTGAATGCATGTCAAATAATTATGGGTATATTATATGTAAACTGAATTCAATTTCAATGAATAATCAATTCATTAATAAGTATTAGTAACTGTATGCATATAATATTTTTTAACCGATTATGCGCCATGATGTCATCGTAGCGCGTGACCATCATGGCCGAATTGAATTCGTCGAGAATGTGTGATTTGTCTCGCCGCTTTTTAGAAAGAAGAAACTTAAGATTTTAGCCTGAATGCAATCAGTAACGTACCCGAATGAAGAAACAAAGTTACGAGTGTCTCTACGGCAGAGAAGCGTCCGTCTACAAACAAGAGCCAGTGCCGAATTTTGCAGCTGGGAGTTTGGCGCTCTTCGTTAGAGAATAACTCCCTCGCTTTCGATCGAATTCCTTCGTTCGTTTTCTAGAGACGAAAATTTTATTACTAGGTAGTAGTTCGATAATAGAGCTATAGTCAAAGACGGTTTCGGGTGGATAGAAGCTTCCTCGGCCGAGATATACAGGATTGTCTGCTCACTATTCGTTTACGAAAGACTCCCTAGCTTTAATCTCATCGAGTTCGGTCGTTCGTTTTCTCGAGACGATCATTCTATTACTAGGCATTAGTTCAGTAATATAGCTAAAGTCAGCGAAAGTTTTGAGTCGATAGAAGCTTCCTCGGCCGAGATATACGGGATTTTTTTGCACCCTATTTTTTTGACGCCCATTGGCGTCATTGGCAGTTTAGGGTACTGACGCCAATTGGCGTCATCGGCGTATAATCGGTTAATGTAGAATCAATGCTACAATTTCTAAGCATATTAATATATTATAATTGGCATTAATTATAATTAAATATGCATACATGTGTACCATGTCCAGACAATTTATTATTATTATAAATATAATTATACTAGCAATATGAAATATTATACAAAATAATAGGTATTATACGTATTATAATAATATACCAATGATGTATAATTAAGTGTATAATAATTATACTATTAATTATGATTATAACAATATGTCAATGACTTTAATATTGTTATATAAACATGCGTGTGTATGCGTGAATGCAATTTTTACATAGTATGCATGCGCACTTACATAATAATTAAAGCACACATATTAAATTTTATTTGTAAGTATAATGTGATTTGCACATGTAAATGATGCTTCTCTTCTTACAAATTCTCATTACAGCCATTCTAGTCTTGGATTTGTCTCCAAAAATGTATGTGTCTTTCTCTAATTTTCTGTACTATTCTCTTGGCAATCCACAAAACTATCGGTATAGCCACATGATGTAGTAGGAAGTACACAGATGTTGAGACACTTTGAGTCTTTTCTCCATATTTGTTCAAATGTAGTACAAGTGTAAAACTGAATGTTAGTGATCCAAATCCAAAAACAAGTACTGCTACAAACAAAAGTAGCAGTATCTGTCGACATGCTTGTTTTGGTGTGTTTCTGTATTCCTCTTCTTTGATGAAGATTTGATCAATTGTGAAGGGAATGGATGTTACGATGATGCATACAAACATTGCACACCACACTGTGAGGATGGCAAATCCATACAAGTGTGGATTAGCACTCACTAACAAGAGTTGAAATGGAAGACATCCTAATAGGCACATAACACTCAAGTAGATCCCCCAAAGAGATATTGTTGTAATGATTCTGTGTTGCTTTCTTCCACAACATTTCGTTAACATGCTCCATGTTTTGGGGATGGGAAATGTAATGTACTTGCTGTGAATGTATGCCATGATTCCAATTAGAGTGATTAGAAGGCATACTAAAATATGGTATATTATTTTGAATTCTCGAATATAATCTTGGCTTGGATTGTCTTCATATTCATAATTCATGATCAGAAATATTTTAACCATAATATAAATGCTGAAGACATGAGTAAGACTTGCTACAGCCCAGAAGAATGGTACCTTAGCTTTGCTCCTACTGTGTTGTAGACTATTGACCAGTTCCCCTCCCTTGATGTACAGTAGGAAGGGAGCCAGCACCATAAGAGTAGGAACTAACAAGTAGAGTATATCTTGTGTATCATAAGCAGACATTACCATCGCCCCTTCATATACTGTTCTTCTTGGCATAGTGGCTTGAATATCAACATCATACTTGAAACCGTTATCTTTTAAATGAAAATCTAAATGCATGTAGAATATCTCTGATGCTGCTTTGTCCTCCAATTTCTTCCCTAATTTTGATGATATGACATGGAGTAGCTGTAGCGTGATAGAGTTATAATACAATAATTTGCTAATTTGCAGGTCCTGGACATGAGTTGCATGACATTTTATTGGATTATTACAATATTTTACCTAAAATATTGTAATAATTAGAGAGATATAACTAGGTACAAATTCACCATATTGTTGCAGTATGTCAAATAGTGAACTATGTAGCATGATGGTTGAGTTGATTCCTTTCTTCATTTCATCCATTAAAATGTACATTTCCATTATAAAAGGAATCAGGCTTGGGTCCACAAAATTGTAAACCCAATGAGGCATCAGCTGCAACAGCTGCAAGTTTATTGAACACATTGATTATTGTTATTTGTTTGTGTTTTGAATGTGTAAACATGCTTTGATCTCCCTTTGATCTTTGTGGGTTTGCAAATTTGTGGACCCAAGCCTGATTCCTTTTATAATGGAAATGTGCATTACGAAATGGAAGGTGTTAGTATATAAAATGCTGCAAAATACAGTTTTTACATCACATTTACCTGTATGGTTACATCTCCCAAAACTGGCCAGTTATCATCAGTGATTAGTGGACTTTTGATGCAGGCAATCTGTCTTGAGGGGAAGAATGGAGAAGATTTGTTGAATAAAAGGTAATAAGTAAGTGTGGGTAGGTATTCTCCAAATTCCAGTAACACCCAAGAAGTAGCAACGCTGTATATTGGTGTAGTGGTCCACATGTACCAATATATCTTGTGATAAGTGTAGTTTATTCCCGGGTATGTCCTCCATGGATAGGTCCCAAGTGAGCACTCTTCAGGAAGTGGTTCTGTGTAGTTGGAGAAATAGGCTATGATGACGCTAGATGGTTTAGCCCGATTAATGGGGTAGAAAGCATTGAGGAGTTGTTGATAGTTTTCAGGATATCCTTTAATGGCGTTGAGTATTTCCAATGGGTCATCACAAACTTGATATTGGTCAAATTCCCCACGCATTCCTTCTATAAGGATGATCCACAGTGACACAAAAAGAATCATTGGTGCACTCATTCTTCACTTGTTCCTGGTAACCACAGTATGTATATGGCGAGCAGTTCTTATAATACAGTCAACTATGTATATTCATGTCTCCCATTCAGGATGTTTAATGCTTCCAATTCCATTGCATCTGCAGTTTACATTAAAGTTTATAGCTATAATTTTCACTTTCAAAATAATAATTGCTATTTCGATTTCGATTATAACTCCTCATGACATAATACACATTACATCACATATATGTGTTATATATATATATATATATATTCCATGACATAATGCACATTACATCACATATAATTATGTGTTGTCCATTCCAAGCCAGATGTACAACTAATGCAGTAATGCATCTATTAATTCCAGAGGGCGTTATTGTCTGAGGTGATTGACTGAAAGTGTGGATGTATATGTATATGCACATCTCGTTGGAATGGACATAACTAGCTTGTGTCATGGGACAGCAAATTCTTTATTGCTCCATTGTTTGCTGTCGCTGATGTTATTTGTGACAGGGAATTTGTCTGATTGTTCAATTGAAAGAGTAATTGTATATTTAATGACTTGATTCCAAGATGTTGTAGAGATTATTAAATAATAAGTTCATGATCCACTTTTTTCTTTGTATGTAAGGCTACTCTGTGTGTGTGTGTGTGTGTGTGTGTGTGTGTGTGTGTGTGTGTGTGTGTGTGTGTGTGTGTGTGTGTGTGTGTGTGTGTGTGTGTGTGTGTGTGTGTGTGTGTGTGTGTGTGTGCTCATGTACATGTGTCTGTGTGATTATGTATGCCTGTATGTGTGCATTCATACATGTAATTACGTGGACTAGCCATGTTCATGCAACATAAATTGTGCACACTGGTTCACATACCTACTATAATTATAATTTAATAGTTCATAGATTTGGATGCAATAGTACACTCTGCAATGCATGTATGTGTATACTATATAATTATTTTAATCTAGTTTCACTACCAAAAGCTCTATGAACGTTTCAACCTGGCATGGTGAAATATCCACATACAAATTCCCCACATATTATCCGTAGTAGTACATACTGTGAATTATGTCTGTGTACATGTACACATTCATCCTCTAACTATGTATCCCAATACCACTTTAGTCTAATGTACTAAGTAAACATGCAAGTGCTCCCCTGTGTATATTGATTCCTCTTTCTGACATGGGCATTTCACTGTACAACACACACATACCTAGGTAGCTAACATGCTAAGCTAATTTCTAGCTAAAGTGATGTGGTATCATTCAAGACACTTCTAGAAAATGCTGTGGTCGACTTTCTCACTTCCACATCTATTCTGAATGTGACCAGTGAGTCCTATGAATCCATTTATACATACTTATACCTACTACTGTACAGGCATATGACATTATACGTATGTGCATGGTATGTATGTTCGTATGTACTGTAATATCTCTACATTCGTGCATTAATGCTACATACCTATGTATGTGAATGCTGTACCTGTATATAGGTACATGCATGTCTGTCCATACATATCTTTATGTATCATTACATATATAATATTATATGTACCTGCATTTACAAAATGTACATACCCAGATACAGAACTGTACATATTAGTACACATGATGCATATTTGTACTGTACATACTGTACATGTGGCACATAGGTGCGTGTTCATACATACCATTATTCCAGGAAACCATTTGTGTATTGTGTGTAAATACACAACTGTTAATGAGGCATTATCTGTTGTTGAAAAGCTAACATAATAACATACAATAACTGTCCATTACTTTGCAACACACTTTCTCAAGTTTGGTCTTCTAACAGTCATTTCGGAGATATGACAACATCTGTTAGTATAGATGTTACAACTAATGTAGCAGTTTCTGGTGTATCAACGGGATATGTAGCAGCCATTATGTTGGGTGTTCTGTACACAGTCACCATCCTCGGGGTCATTGCATCAGTCCCTATATTGTGGTTATATTGTAGGATCAGGAAGCAGAAGAAGATTATGGAAAGAACGTTAACCTCTCTTAATACTGGTGAAAAGTTGAATCCGTGAAACTTCAGGTTAGCAAGCCATTGCTAGGAACCATTGGACGTCTGAACAAGTAACTTGCTATATTCACTGACAGTATACAACTCTTTATCACCGCTGTGTGTATGCAGTGTTTAAATGGGAATGATTATTTTACATTTTGTGTTTTATTTACCAATGTCATGTATTGGTGTGACCTAACACTAGCGTCCCTTCTTATTATTATATTTTTCTCATGCCCACATGCAGCATGCAATTATTTCACAAATTCCATCTTAGTTCTGTATATCATAATGATAATTAATGTATTGGCCTAGCTATTATATTAATCAGTATCACTCTTTGCTAATAATTGCATAATATAAATAATTTTAACTTAGGATTGACCATTAAGCTTAATATTGAATGATAATAATAAGTAAGATCATAGAAACGCCAAAATTACAATAATGCAATAATTATAATATTGATATAGTATTATAATAAGTGATACTAATTGGAGAGGGGGACCTGTCCCTCGCTGATTGTGAGGTCCAGGGCATCAGGATAGGTGGGGTGAGGAACAAATCCTGCTGTAGACCTTGTACCTCTCAAGCACGTAATGGATGCATGTCAAATTATTGATCATTACATTATAATTATGTAAACTGCATTCAATCGAAAGAATAATCCATTCATTAATAATAAATTATTAGTAACTGTATACTTATATATATTCATGTACAATCAATGTTACATTTTATATAGATAATTTATAATATATAATAATTATGCATGCATGTGTCCAGACATTTCATTATTATGTAACATATACTAACAAATTATATAAAATAGTAGGTATTATACATGTAATATTATTAATTATTATAATAATTACCCCAATAACGTATGCTAATTATTATTATTAAGTGTACAATATTATATTATTCTGATAATAATAATATGATATTAATATAATTGTAATAAGATTATAAAAACATGCATGTTATGTGTGTGCATGTGTGTGTGTGTGGTGTGTGTGTGTGTGTGTGTGTGTGTGTGTGTGTGTGTGTGTGTGTGTGTGTGTGTGTGTGTGTGTGTGTGTGTGTGTGTGTGAGAGTGCGTGTATGTGTGTATGTGTGTTTGTGTGTATTTTTACATGTGTGCATGCATACTTACATATAATTGAAGCACACATATTAAAGTTCATATGTAAGTATAATGTGATGTGTACATATAAATGATGTTTCCTTCTTAAAAATTCATATTACAGCCATTCTATTCTTGGATATGTCTCCAAAAATGTATGTGGCTTTCTCTAATTTTCTGCACTATTCTCTTGGCAATCCACAAAGCTATTGGTATAGCCACATGGCGTAGTAAGAAGTACACAGATGTTGAAACACTTTGAGTCTTTTCTCCATATTTGTTCAGATGTAGTACAAGTGTAAAACTGAATATTAGTGATCCAAATCCAAAGACAAGTACTGCTATAAACAAAAGTAGCAGTATCTGTCGACATGCTTGTTGTGGTGTGAATCTGTATTCCTCTTCTTTGATGAAGATTTGATCAATAGTGAAGAGAATAGATGTTATGATGATGCAGAGAAACATTGCACACCACACTGTGAGAATGGCAAATCCATACAAGTGTGGATTAGCACTCACTAACAAGAGTTGAAATGGAACACATACTAATAGACACATAACACTCATGTAGATCCCCCAAAGAGACATTGTTGTAATGATTCTGTGTTGTTTCCTTCCACAACATTTCGTTAACATGCTCCATGTTTTGGGGATAGGAAATGTAATATACTTGCTGTGAATGTATGCCATGATTCCAATTAGAGTGATTAGAAGGCATACTATAGTATAGACAAATATTTTGTTTCCTAAAGTTTTGTTTGAATTGTCTTCAAATCCATAATTTGCAAGCAGTAGTAATTTAGCAGTAAGATATATGTTGAAGACATGAGCAAGACTTGCTATACAGCCCAGAAGAATGGTACCTTAGCTTTGCTCCTACTTTGTTGTAGGCTTTTGACCACTTGTCCTCCCTTGGTGTGGAGTAGGAAGGGAGCAAACAGCACAAGAGTAAGAACTAACCAGTAAAATATATATTGTGTATTGTATCCTGACATTACCATTGCCCCTTCATATGCTGTTCTTCTTGGCATAGTGGCTTGAATGTCAACATCATACTTGAAACCATTATCTCTTAAATGAAAATCTAAATGCATGTAGAATATCTCTGATGCTGCTTTTTCCTCCAGTTTCCTTCCCAATTTAGATGAAATGCCATGCATTAGCTGTGGAATGATAGAGTTGTTAGTTGCGACTTATATTACCTTATAATGTATTCAACATGCATAAAATGTGGGATACGAGTAATAACCTACGAAGTCAAAAAAATTAATGTACCTTTATAATTAGATAATTGTTTGTGCCAAAGAAAATGAGCCAGATCAGCAATATATATATATATATATATTATATAAATGTCATATTATATTATATATATATATAAATGTCATATTATATTATATATATATATATAAATGTCATATTATATTATATATATATATATAAATGTCATATTATATTTTATATATATATATATATATATATATATATAATATATATATATATATACATTTTCAGTCCATGAGACAGTTGGTCTTGACTGGAGGAACATCGTCCTGATCATAAGACACACAGTACCGAGTTAAATGTACTTTCAACTTCAGATTTCAATTACCTATAGCCCTACTGTTCCCTATATGATCACTACCAAACATTATTATCTTTAAGTAAGGGCATCGACTTATTACCAATAAAATATTGTAATAATCCGAAGAGAGACATATTAAGTAAAAATTTGACATTGTGATGTAAACTATGCAGTATGGTTTCGTTGATCACCTTCTTTATTTCACCCACATATCAACAAGAATGTAAAATGCTACATAATACAGTATTTACATCACATTTACCTGTATGGTTACATCTCCCAAAACTGGCCAGTTATCATCAGTGATTAGTGGACTTTTGATGCAGGCAATCTGTCTTGAGGGGAAGAATGGAGAAGACTTGTTGAATAAAAGGTAATAAGTAAGTGTGGGTAGGTATTCTCCAAATTCCAGTAACACCCAAGAAGTAGCAACACTGTATATAGGTGTAGTGGTCCACATGTACCAATATATCTTGTGATAAGTGTAGTTTATTCCCGGGTATGTCCTCCACGGATGGGTCCCAAGTGAGCACTCTTCAGGAAGTGGCTCTGTGTAGTTGGAGAAATAGGCTATGATTACACTAGATGGTCTAGCCCGATTAATGGGGAAAAAGGCATTGAGCAGTTGCTGATAGTTGTCAGAATAAGCTTTGATGGAGTTGAGTATTTCCAATGGGTCGTCACAAACTTGATATTGGTCACATTCTCCACACATTCCTTCTACAAGGATGATCCACATGAATAGTATCACTAGTGGACTCATATTTCCTGGTCAACAACAATAGTGAGCAGTTCTTATGATTCAGTCAACTATAACATATTCATGCCTCCCATTCACGATAGTTTTGTTATCTTCAGTCCACTGTTTCCCATATATTTCATACAATTTGCAGTTTACTTAGCTTCAATTCTCACTTTCAAAAATAATAATTCCTATTTTTGCTTCCAATTTCAACTCCTTATATACATATAATATCAATCAGTACAATTATATTACACCGAACAGCCTAAAACACTATACAAAGTGTGTGTGTGTTTACCAGTCTACATAGTTATGTACATACCTAAAGTGCATAGTATATAGAGTAGTAGATGGTAACACCTTGTTACATACAATGTTCATGGGACAATTTCCAACTGTTACATGTACATAATACAGCTGCTACAGACAGTCCTCATTCACCCAAACCTTATCAGGTGTTGGATAAATCACTTCAGAGTTGAATTCCAAGAGAGCCTGCCATTCATTAAAAGGGGGATTGGTTAAATGATGGTTTTGTATGTTATATATATTAAATTT